>JALAJA010000207.1:40000-52500 GCA_023376005.1 Doryteuthis pealeii | reverse complement strand
TTGGGGGGAGGGGGGTCTTACCCCTCTGCAGAGGTCCTTTTAGTGTATTCTAAATCCCCAGCTGACAGGGCTAGAGAGAGAGAGAGAGAGAGAGAGAGAGTCTAAAAGGGATCCTAACCATTTAGTAATATGTTACAAAAGAGAATATGTGTGGTTTGTGTTTGCTGCCATACTTATTTGAAAATATAAATGAATGTTTTGAATTATAATCTTATTTTTCTAAAAAACATTTTTGTACATATGACAAAAACTCAAGTGCAGTTCTTAATTGCTTGTTAAGTTAAAGTGGTAAGAAATATATTCGTTTAATTCATTTTCATTTTCCCCCTAAAATGTGACAGTAAATGGAAGATAAGAAAATAGATAGACAGATAGATAGATAGATATGAACAGACAGATAGATAGATATGAACAGATAGATAAATAGATATGAATAGACAGATAGATAGATAGATATGAACAGACAGAGATAGAGAGATAGAGAGATATGAACAGATAGATAGATAGATAGAGATGAACAGACTTAGATAGATAGATAAATGTATCCTTACAATAAAAAGAAGTTAAAATTTAAAAATCTAAATTTTTTCATATTACAATTTCTGGACCAAGTCACTAATAGGCACCCTAGCCGAGATCAGTTTTGAAAGGAACTTAATTTTGCACTAAAGATAAACTAATATTATTGTTTATCTTTAAATAAAACTTAAAACGAAAGACATGTTTATTTATATTCCATGTGCCTCTACAGATAGTTAAATAAAAAGATTTTGCTATCAAATTTTAATTCTAAAATATTCTAAAATTCTGAAATAGGGTTAGGGGTTAGGAATAGGGTTAGGTTTAGCAGTTATTATTATAACCTTATAATATACTTTTTTTATGGTAGGCCACATACTATAAGTGAGACATGATTTCGTAGGCCACGTTCAAAAGGTAGGGCACATACTATAATGGTACTGTAAGGGCAGTCTCCCTTGTCTGAGGGTTTTGGTGAATCTCATGTGTCAGGAGACCCTATTTTGGTCACGTGACACAGGAACCCAAAGAGAGAACCCTCTTCTTCCGATGCCACTGAACAAGCCTGGACGTGCTTGTCATCCCTCTCCAGCAGACACCTACGGTGCATACCAGACGCCACAGCCTCTACTTACAGTAAGTGGTTTCCACTTTGTCTATTAACACTATTGTGTATGTTTGGACACTCTGTGGACCTCTTATAGTACAAAAAAAAATGTGTCTTTAATATAAAAACGTATCTTTCATTTATAGTTTTATAATTTAAAAAAAATTGCTACCAAAGTAACAACTTCAACATGAAATAACTAAAAAAAGTGCATCTAAAAATCGTCTGTTAACAAACAAGCGGATTTTGACAGCGAACAGCAAAACATGTCCTTTTGAATCTTGGTCTCAGCCAGGGTGCTTATTAGTTACTTGGTTCCAATTTCTATATTTGGATTACATTTAATATAGTATTTAAAAGAAAGTACCACTTGGTTTGAAATATTTTCATGTTAGATAAATAAATAGATATGAACAAACAGGGATAGATAAATAAATAGATATGAACAGACAGAGATAGATAGATAGATATGAACAGATAGATAAATAGATAGGAACAGACAGAGATAGATAGATAGATAGATATGAACAGACAGAGATAAATAGATATGAACAGACAGATAGATATGAACAGATAGATAAATAGATATGAATAGACAGAGATAGATAGAGAGATATGAACAGACAGATAGAATCTTGGTCTCAGCCAGGGTGCTTATTAGTTACTTGGTCCCAATTTCTATATTTGGATTACCTTTAATATAGTATTTAAAAGAAAGTACTCTTTGGTTTGAAACATTTTGATGTTTTTCTTTTTTAGTTCTTAAAAAAAAAAAAGGTGTTCTTTGTCTATCCAACTATAGCAACCTGGGAAATCATTTTGATAGACAAGGTACACCTGAAGAAGGCCGGAGAGCACATCGGCCGAAAAGTTGTACTGATAAAAATGAAGATGAGGACAATAGTTTGAATAATGCAGATGATAGGAAAGATAATCATTTGGTTTGGTTTTGTTTTACGGCATATCAACCTCGGTGGGTCATTTAATGCCGATAAAGTTTTGAAATAAATCAATTCTTAATGGATAATACAATTTTGTTTATCAACTCTTGTTTTTCTATTTAACCCATAGATGGGACCCTTACAGGTACTACTACCACTCCGGGTCAGAGTGGACCAGGGAGCAATGGTGATGAATGGGGTGCTCCACATTCCCCAAACCTCCAAAACTGGAACCTCACCATCAGATGGAGTTTAACATCATTCCCAGGACATGAAGACCCTCAGTCACCGCCTTATAGCACCCGTATGATAAAAAGGGGTCGGGGCTTGCCATAAGGGCAATAGGGTTGGAAAAATCATATAGGTGCTAGGGCTTAACGTGACCAGCCGATTGATCGGAGGGGGCCTCTCAGACCGCCCGTCTAGCCCAAGATAGGGCCAAAGTGGAGTATTGCAAGTCATGAACTGCTCATCCACCTGGGCTCTATCCTTAAGCATCACAGGTCACTACCCACAGCCAACAGGTGGCCCCATTGGAGGAGTCTTACCCCTCTGCAGAGGTGCAGTCGGTGCATTCTAACGCCCCAGCCAACAGGGCGGAAAGATAATCATCTAATTCAACTATCACCATATGGGAGACATTACAGTTCCAAAATCCACCTACCCTATTCAACAAGCACAATTGCATTGCAGTAATCAAAAGCAGAAAAATAATTCCAGGGAAGAATCAACCAATATTTTTTGAAAATGAAAGGGATAGATAGAAAAAAAGAAAGAAAAACCCAAAAAAACACACCTGAACTCTGTGTTTTCATCTCAGTCTGCTGTAAAATCAGAAATCATTTCATTTAATTGTGTAGCCAGATGGGGATATTATCCTGACTTTTGTGAGCTAGAACTACTATATTAGAAAAGGAGGAAGAAGGAAATAAGTAAGAGATGATAAGGGTTTGAAGAATAGTGATGAGCACGAAAAGGATGAACGATGGTTTGACCGTAGCGTGACCTCCCGAATGGAGAATTGAGTGTCAACCGAAAGTCGGGTGTTGACCGGAACCGGAAGTCACGTGGCGACGTGGAACAACAAAGAAACGGACCGGCCTCTTTTCGATTTGGGACAGCGTAGGGTTAAGACGTGCCCTTGGTCCCGTGTGGGATGACGGTAGTTTAATAGTTCCCTCTCTCTCTTTCTCTCTGCCTTTCCTCCTCTCCGATACGAGCCCACGAGACGAGCACGATAATAAAGGCTAGCAGTTGTGACTACATATTTCTCGCGTTGTAGTTTTTATCAACAAGATGACCACCACGTGCGGAAGACATTTTTAGTACGGTGAATATATCAGCTTTGGGTACTGTGAACGCATACGACAAAGTTACATATATACGTTTGGGTACCGTGACCAGATATACGACAATGTTACAATTGTCTTGGCTTTTCAGATTTTTAGCTTATTTATTAATCCCGATATTTCATGTGGACCTCCACCTTTTGGCAAGACAATCCCCTTTACCCCTACATAATTATCCCAATCCTGTTGCCTTTATAGCAACCCCTAACTCGTTTTATAATATATATGCTAGAAGGTGGGGGCTGAGGGTTTTACTGCCATAACCCGGCCAATTTTTGGAATTAGAAGCTCAGATTTTGGGGATTGTCTTACTTTAACACAGTCTACACCTTGAGAAAATTTCAGAATGATTGAAGTGGGTGGGTGACAATTCTACTTTTGGTATCTTCCTATCTGTCTATCCATTTTCATAGATGTATATCTATTTTCATATCTATCTTGTTATTTTAATATTTATGGACGAAATATAATACGAAAAGCAGAAGGAAAAGTAAATAGAAAAAAATATTACCATGAGAGTTTCAGCTACATTTTGATATTTGTTTTCACGGTAAAAATATCTTGACTTGAGGAGATATAACATAATGATATCACACATAATACTGGCCTGTAAATAGACAAAAATATCTTGACTTGAGCAGATATAACATAATGATATCACACATAATACTGGCCTGTAAATAGACAAAAATATCTTGACTTGAGCAGATATAACATAATGATATCACACATAATACTGGCCTGTAAATAGACAAAAATATCTTGACTTGAGCAGATATAACATAATGATATCACACATAATACTGGCCTGTAAATAGACAAAAATATCTTGACTTGAGCAGATATAACATAATGATATCACACATAATACTGGCCTGTAAATAGACAAAAATATCTTGACTTGAGCAGATATAACATAATGATATCACACATAATACTGGCCTGTAAATAGACAAAAATATCTTGACTTGAGCAGATATAACATCACACATAATACTGGCCTGTAAATAGACAAAAATATCTTGACTTGAGCAGATATAACATAATGATATCACACATAATACTGGCCAGTATGATTTTTTCAGGTCAGTTAACTTTGAAACACATATCTTTGAGGTGTAACACAGATTCTCAAAGATACGTGGTTCAAAGTTAACTGACCTGAAAAAATGTAAAAGTTTTTAAATAAAATAACTGGTGCATTATATCTTTTTATTCGTTAATATATCAAAAATACCAAAAATCAGGGAATTAACCGAATTCAATGAAATGTTGATATATTAATGAATAAAAGAGACATAACACAGATTCTCAAAGATACGTGGTTTCAAAGTTAACTGAGCTGAAAAAATGTAAAAGTTTTTAACTGAAATAATTGGTGCATTATATCTTTTATTCATTAACTCCTGTTCCAAAACCCCTCCACTAACAAAAAGCCAATCTCTGTATGTACAGGCTGAAATGTACGTAGAGAGATTGACTTTTTCTCGATTTATTTACGCCTTAAAATTAATTAGTTGATAATTAATTGAATTAGGTGTGCATATCTGTTTAAATGTAAGGCGTAAACAAATTGAGAAAAAGTCCATCTCTGTATGCACAGGCTGAAATGTACATACAGAGATTGACTTTTTCTCGATTTGTTTACACCTTACATTTAAACAGATATGCACGCCTAATTCAATTAATTATCAACTAATTAATTTTCAAATTAGGTATGACTTCAATTAATTAATCCTCTTCTCTCTGAATTATGGTGACATCTATTAATCTCATGCAGTGATACTGATAGCTTTTTAATTTACTGGGTTCACGGATTTTATCTAAGTGAGTCCCAAGAAAATTTAATGGCGTGAAAGAAGAAAAAGAAAAAAAACATATACCATACTTACGAGAGACAATAAAGCTAGGCCACTACCAATGTTCAACATAAGTGGCACAATATTAAATTTCCCCGCACTGCCCTGAACGACAATCAAAAACTGTATTCCAAATGCTTTTACCAAAGTTCTTTTGGTTGCATTGTCTTCTTTATAATAATAGGCGTATCTATATAAAGAGAAAAGAAAAATGACACTGTAGAAGACACAGACCAAGTATCCAATAGGCACCCCAGCTGGGAGCTGTTTTGAAAAGAACACCTTTTGCTTTTCACCATAAACTCTAGGCATATCTATATAAAGAGAAAAGAAAAATGATACTGTAGAAGACACGGACCAAGTATCCAATAGGCACCCCAGCTGGGAGCTGTTTTGAAAAGAACACCTTTTATATTATTGTATGATCCAGTATGTATAAATACAGTGAATCTTTAAATCACTACAGAGAGCTCAATTTATATTAATCTTTATAGATTATATACAGAGCAATATTTATCTTTAAAGGAAAGGAAAAACTCAACACCGTTATTCCATAATAAATTTATTTCGACCAAAATTGGGGCCTTTATAAATCTAAGTTGATTTAACAAAGCTCCCCAAAATCAAGTCTCATCAGATGGATAGTCACCAATAATTTGAATTGCATAACAGAAAAATTTTCTCAATGTAGAATCTTTTTCCCCCCGTCAAAAGAATTTTTTTTTACAAAATGTATACATTAAAAGACTGTAACTATGGTAACAGGAAGTCATTGCAAATGAGAAAAAAAGAACATTTTTCAGGGCAAAGTATTTTAGGGGATAGTAGTCAGTCAAATTAACAACTATGAAAATTAAATAAGTCTGAAAAAGTATGAAGCAAAGATAAAACAAAAAATATATAAAAAATATATATAAAATATAAAAATTATTAATTATTATAATATATAAAAAAAATATATATATATAAAGGAAATGTTAACAAAGATATGGTGTATTTCATATGGATATTAGTATATATGTTACGTAGCGGCCTTCCTCGCAACACTAAATCGTGTATCTGTATGCGTTGCGGGTATATATGGTCACGTAGCGAGGTATGAAGTAGTCGGACTTAAGAACCACAACCCATGGGTATAGTAGAACTTTGAGTTCATTTCTTTAATCTCTGCCGTGGTGTGGGTGGCGAGCATTGACAATAGGAATGCCCAAGGGTTGACGATGACTACTACTACTGTTGGGATGACTGGCGATGGTGATATAAAGGGGTGGACGAACCTCACTGCCCACTGGCAGCGATGGACCATGGCGACGGTCGCTTCTTGTGCTCTGTCCCGAGGGTTCTGTCTGACTGCCCTGTCGGCTCGAACCCTCAGGCCTTTATATTCATAGAAACTCCTACGCATCTTTATCTTTTGAGCTGATAATGGACATTTGTTATATATTTCTTTATCTTCTCCCTGCTTCTTTGACCGGAAAGCCTCACTTCCTTGTTTTCCCCTTTTTTTAAATATATATTTTTATATTTCTCTTTGTCTTTTTGCCGGAAGCTTCGTTTTCCGGCCGAGTACAATACAACATATATACATATATATATATATATACCTGAAATTATAACCTTCTGATGTGTTTGTAGTAACATTATCATCCAACCGTTGAAAACTATAATTTGGCAAACAGTTCGATTCATCAAAGTCAAGATTACAGTTCCAAGTTATTTGAATTCGGATGGATGCACCCTACAGAGATAAAAACAAAAAGAATGTAACAAGAGTTTCAAAAGAGAAGTTTGAAAAACATTGAATTTATGGTGATAGGTAGGGCTGTTTGATGTCAATTATCAATAAAAGTATTCAAACATTTAAAGACCATAAATAAATCAAGCCAAGATGGTAGAGAAGACAAAACTCTTGATTAAACAAACAAAATTATATTAACAGAAATGTACAAAAAGGTAGTAGTGAATCCTGGGCGAGGTCACGTCCCAAAGTTCTTTTTTTAAAGTTCAAATGTAAACTGTAATAAAATATTTTACAATTCACACATTAAGAATAAACATTAAAGTTTGTATGTCCAAATAATCAGCAGTCAGGCTGTAGTTGTACTGATATTAAGATTATCTGTTAAAACGATGATTATTTAAAGTGAGAAAGATAGATAGATAGTTTGTACCTTATGCGTTAAAATTTCTTATAACAAGTGTCAAGGATTCTCTTTGGCAGGCAAAATCTTTCTGGTTAGAATCCGAAATTTCCGTTATTTATAAGAATCAAGTAGGCTCCAAAAAGGTCTAGATGATAAATTTTCTTATTAGGCGGGAACGCCTCTGATTGGTTGAATTTTACGAATTCTATTTTAGATTTTATTTTTTACTAAGGTTGCGCGATCCATATGCGCAAATCTATTATTTTTGTCATTCGACTTCCGTCTGTTGAAACGATAACTTCCGGCTTCACCACAGTTTTAAGTGCTTGTTTACAATTTTACTGTAACATTCGCGATTGCAAAAAAGTTTACCAAAAATCAGGTAATTATCCGATTTTAATGAAATTTTCAGTATCGATTTAACAATTAATGAATTTTATAATGCATCAGTTATTTTATGTCAAAACTTTAATTTAGTATTTTTGCAATGAAAAATTAATATATAAAATTCATTTAAAATATGAAAATCCTGATGTTAAGTTTAAAATCTTATATTTTTAGATTCTAAAAATAAATATCTATTTGATGCAAACCTTATTTTAGGTTCCAAATGTAATAAGTTTTGAAGAAAAACTCGATTGAAAATGTACTCCCTCCCCCTTTTAAGCAGAAAAAACATCAATGTATTTTTTCTTTTATAAAATAATAGCCAATTAAATAATTATCGAAATGAGTAAAAAAGAAATCTCCAAAAAATAAATTATTATTTTTTTACATTTTATTTTTCGATTTTCGCTACTTATTTTCTCATAGAAGCGCAACCGTAAAAAATTTTGTTTGTTTGTTTCTATTCATAACTTTGGTCTTTTATCTCTTTATTTACACTGTAATTAGTATAACATATGACCAACTCGAAACAATTTTACGCCCCCAGCATAAGGGGGCTCAAAATTAAGTGACCTGAAAAAAATGAGAAAGTTTTGAAATAAAATAAATAATGCATGGCCTGGCGTCGCTCAGCAAGACCTTTGTCAGCCGCTCACCGGCTATCTATTTGAAGCTGTACAAAGCTATGGTGCGGCCACACTTGGAGTTTGCATCACCGGTCTGGAACCCCTATCTTGCTCAGAATATTAACCTCCTAGAAACTGTACAGAGACGTGCAACCAGGCAGATACCCTCCATCAGGCATCTACCATACTCTGAACGTCTCGCAGCCCTGGGAATGGATTCGCTGAAACTTCGGTGTCTGGCAACTGACCTGGTAAACGCTCATGAGGTCATTAATCATCTTAACAACAGCAACCTTGAGCACCTTTTTGATCTCCATCTTTCCAACACACGTGGGCATGCCTACAAAGTCAGAAAACAGCACTGCTCACGTGACTTTCGGAAATATTTTTTCACGCTCAGAATTGCGGAGACATTGAATAAACTGCCCGCGTCTCTTGTAGTATGCCGAAGCACCGAGTCTTTCAAAGCCTCCATGCTTCCTGTGGTCCGCCGACACTATACCTGATGCCGCTCTCCACACACGTGCACACATACATGCATATTACTACTGTAAACCGTTCATGTTCCTGACACTACATTATTCTGTGTACTTGACATGAGACTTTGATGAGTTGCGGTGCACCCGAGCACTTTACACAATAAATTTCATTATCATTATTATTTTATAAAGATCATTCATTAATACATAAACACTGAAAATTTCATTAAAATCCGATAATTTCCTGATTTTTGGTAAATTATTTTCTGTAGGGGGGGGGGCTAAAGTCATTTGGTCAAAAATGCATTTTAGGCTCCGTTTGTCAGTCCCTAGGTAAATAATTAAGATAATTGTCACTTGATTAGTGATATAGTTTTGGTTATAACAGACAAACACGCAGTCTCCATTATAATAAGATTAGTTTAAATTGTTTGGACACTTGTGACATTATATAGCCTGAGGAACTTCCTTCCCCAATATATGTTCTAATAAATGTTATACAAATGTAACTAACGTGTTTGTTGTTTTCCTAACTGAAGAATGAACTCTTTAGCAAAAGAGGAAGAAAGTTGGCAACAGACTACATATATGACAATCGTCCACCTGTTAGTTATGAATAATACAATTATAGTTTACTTAAGAGCTATTGTAAAATACTTCAATATGTAAAAAGTATAATAATCAGGATTGAACTCTCTCTCTCTCTTTCTTTTCATCATGTTCTATTGAAACAAATTAGTGTTATAGAATGTTCTCTGGGGGGCACTGTTAAGTCTGACGCTTTTACTCTCCCAACTGACCAAGTGTTCAGTCTGAAAAATTCTCTCCCAGCAATGCTGCATTCTTCTCACCAACACTATCAAAATATCTTTTCTCGTCCCGCTCGTCGCAACAGCCAAAATGCTACTGCAAGCTTTCCCCTGCTTTATAACTACTGGGGTCTTCTGGTAGTGATGCAACATCGATGCCCTTTATACGGGCCGTGTATGTGTGTATCACATTAGCTGGTGCAGTTAAAGCTATTATATCATCCTTGGGAGTCACATTGTACCAGTACACTGCTTCCATCACCGAGCACTGTGTATGATGGGGTCTCTCTGCGATCCCATTACCCGACGGCACGTATGCACATCGGAATCTCGGCGCTTCATCATCAGAGGAAGTGATGCGGCTACTAGTGGCGTCTGCTCCACGTTGAGAACGAACATCCTTTGTGTGGCGGGGTGTCCCGTCGACAAGGACTGAATGTGGGCTGTAGACATTAGTTATCTGTCCCTTTCCAAACTGAGTCGTACATCGCCCATGTGGAATCTTAACCGAGACGATATCCCCCACTTGCCTCTGATCTCATTCTGCATGCCAAACACAGTCGTGCACACTTTGAACTACTACGTTCGTGGTTTCTCTCGCCACAGAAATGAAAAGAAAAATGAAACAAACAAACAAACAAACAAAACAAAGAACAAAACTCTTACCAATTTACTGAGTTCATCAAAATTGTGGTTGGTTAATTGGACGATGTCTCCCAAGACAAATATGGGGCAAAACTTGGAGGTCGGATCAGTTGCATTAAAACGACATCGCTTCAAATCATTATTCAAAATATTAGATCTGAAATAGCAGGAAATGTCCAAAAAGGGTGACCTGGTGACCTTTCAATTGGCCAAAATATGAACAAGTTATAGAAGAGTCCATATTTGTTCAAAAAGCAGCAAGTAGGTTTTGTTAGTTGGTGAGGGATCAAGCATTAGTTTTTATTAAGCTCTCTTAAACATGCATTAGGTCATTTAAGTGCACCGTGAATATTGTGCTTCAGGGATCTGTGCGGTAAAGTTATGGTAGGTGTGGTGCTCCATCTCACTAATTTAACCTGTTAGCTCTACATCATTTCATACTCCATCTCACTAATTCAACCTGTTAACTCTACTTCATTTTTACATAGGTACTTGCGTTATTCTTACCCATAAAACCATACCCCAAAGACAAGGCTTTTTTAATATATCCCCTTATTTAGCGACACTTGTAGTTAGAAATCACAAAATCCCCTTCACATGAAATTTTCCGTTATATACTTCCCATCAAATTTAAATTTTCACATTATCCCCAAAAAAATAAAAATAAAAACCTTACAACCGTCCATACTTTTTTACTTTATATATAAGAAAAACAATAAATAGAAAAATTAAAATTTACAAAAATTAATCACAAAAATAAAAATTCTTTTTCTAAAAATCTGTTGAAGACCAACCGTCGACAGGCTAATACTCATCCCATTTTGAATAAGAGAATTCGTCTAGTGTCAAACTTGTTAATATGTCTCCTTCTTTTCTTCTACTGTTACAATAAGATATACACGATCTGATGACCGAGAAAAAAATGCGGCGGAAGTGCTCACATTCGAAACTATTGTATAACATTTTGTTTCTTTTCTTTTCTGCAACATCAAGGTTTTTGTTTTGAACTCATATATATATATATCTGAACACCGTGTGCATTAACACCAAAACAAGTTTGAAAGAAAGAAAGAAAGAAAGAAAAAAAAGGAAGAAGGGAGAAAGAAAGAAATAGTGGAGAGAAAGAAATTTCATCTTTTTAAAAAAGTAAAAAGTCAACCTACCCTACTGCACCTACCCAAGAGCTCCAGAATTTGAACCTCACCACTAGATGTAGTTTAACCTTATACACAGAACACTAAGACCCCCAGCCACAGACTTCTAGCACATATATGATAAAAAAGGGTTGGGGTTTATTGCCATAAGAGCAATAGGGTCGGGAAAATCATACGGGTGCTAGGCCAATGTGCTAAGGACATGCACACAGGGGGTTAGGGGTCAATGGGTAGGGGTTAGAGGTCAAAGAGTAGCAGTGTCAATGCAACAAAAAGGAGTTTTTGCATAAATATGTGACAATAGATGAAACATGGATCCACCACTTCACTCCTGATTCAAATTGGTAGTCAGCTGAGTGGACAGCAGCAGGTGAAAGCCTTCTAAAGCTAATAGATAAGCATCTGGGGTTAAAAAAAAAATGTGGGAAATAAAATACTTGTGAGATGTTAAATACCTTTTGAGCCATTTCAGTAAAATTACCCCTAACAAGATCATTCATGGTACCCAGCCGAAAGATAGGACACAAAGGGTTGAGTATAGCATCATATTGACAATTTAAGTTGGGGGGAATATTTTTCCTGAAGAGATGACAGAGAATACAAAAAACATTTTTAGAATTATATACGTAGAAGTTATCCCCCAGATAACATAGAAACAATATAATACTCACCGTCGCAGTGGGATTCTAACTACCGTCGAGTTAGCAGACAAGAACAACATGCAAGCTTTAACTTAAATACAGTCCTTGCATGCTGCTGGCACATTGCACACTGAGGGCTGAAGAGTGGGTACTTATCCATATCTCTACTCACCCTGCATACCATCAGCCAATTAAAACCCAGAGTTCATAATGGAATAACCCAAAGCTGCATATAAACCACCTGCCAACACTCTAGAGATAGTTTTGTAGTCAGCTTGTAACAGAGCTGAATACTTGACAAATCCAACAATATAAAGGGCAGTTGTGTGTATATGTATGT
>JALAJA010000207.1:0-32500 GCA_023376005.1 Doryteuthis pealeii | reverse complement strand
TTAGGGTTTGTTTAATGGGAAAATAGATAAACAATTTGGGCTCTCTTTTTTCTGGGTCACCCTGTATACAGGGTGACCCAGAAAAAACAGAACCTACAAATTTTGTAATAAAACTGTTAATTTTAACTAGGGGGTTTAGGGGTTCGGGTTAGAGTTGGGTTTTCGGGAAAAACGCCCTAAGTTTGTTGGTTTTTTGGGTTTTTTTTTCAAGTGACACCGCTTCAGCTACAGACTTCAATCGTAGTTGGTTTCTTTTTTTCAGCAGCCACCGGCTAGCAGTTTTTGAGGCAGGAGGCCGGGACGGAACTCCACAAATATTACACAAATAACTTAGTATTACTTGTATTATTCGGACTATTGTCATCTTCATTGTTATCTACACAACGTTTGAAAAAAGTTCTATAAACAAAAAACCAAAAACGTTCTATAAACAAAAGAAACAAAAAAAAAAAAAAAAAAAGAAAGAAAACGAAAGAAAGAAATAAAACAAATAAAAAAAAGGTTTAAATTTGATTTTCCTTAAAAAAAAATTTTTAAAAATGGGCCTATATTTTTTTTTGAGGGGAGGGGTTTTCTGAAGCTTGAACTGTTACGAAAATCTGTTAATCTGAAGATTGCGTAAGTATGAAACTTTAAGTTATGAGTTAAAAATCATCCATAATATCATTACTATTGATTATATATATATATATATATATATATATATATATATGAGAAGAAAATATTTTAAAAATAGAACAAACACAGGATGTTATGATCAGGGGAAACAATTTTATGTGTCAATACTTAGGCATTTCGGTATATTGTACCATCTTCAGGACACTGTTAAGTAATGTTTATGTGAGGGACAAAATGAAAGTTATTAAGTGTATAGTGAATGTGTGAATATGATGTTATTAACCGTTAATTTTTATATGTGCGTTTGTTTACGAAAGTCAATGACGTGATCAATGCATGTGCAAAAATGGAAGGTGAAGATCATAGGATGACGCATGCATAAACATGAATAGGCGGAAAACAAAAAGTTAACAAAGATATGACGTATTTCATATGGAATATTAATGTTAGAAAAATAAGAAGATTAAAACTAATATTTTTAATATATGAATACATATAATCCATATATATGTATATCCACATATAGAAAGGATCTTCTAATAAACACCATAAGATCTAATTTGACAGCCTGAAGATTGCGACTTAGCAAGACAACCTGGGTAGCTGTCTATAATAAGCATTTATTCTTTAAAAAAACTCAACAAATTAAATAAATGTATATATATATATATATATATATATATATATATATATATATATATGACACAAACGACCATCATAGTTCCATATCATCTATTGTGTCACATTTGTCTATGATCTTTGATGCCATTTCCTCAAAAGTTTGTAAATGTGAAAGATCTCATTTTTGGTATCAGTACTTAACCAACCAATACACAACTTTTGTATGTATATATGTATGTGTGTGTATATGTATGTGTGTATGTATATATGTATGTGTGTGTATATGTGTATATGTATATGTGTATGTATGTGTATATGTATATATGTATGTGTATGTATGTGTGTATATGTATGTGTGTGTATATGTGTATATGTATATATGTATGTGTATGTATATGTATGTGTGTATATGCATGTGTGTATGTGTATGTGTATATGTATATATGTGTGCATGTGTGTATATGTATATATGTGTGTATGTGTGTATGTGTGTATATGTATGTATGTATATATAAGGAATCTCCAAAAATATGGAAAATTCGTTCCACTTGACGGATTACAATTTGAACGAAATGAGGACAAAATAGATTGTGTGTCTCTCAACTCGTGTAATTTGATATTTTAAAAAAGTGAAAAATCTACCTACCCTACCGTTATGGGGGCCTCTGCATCTTCAACTGTTATAGGGACTGTTAGGGAGAGTTATCTCCCCCCTAACAATTCAAACCAGATACTCTCTAATAAGGAGGGAGACAAAAATACTGACAGTCAGACAGACAAGGACCAGCCCCATATGTGACCACATCCAAAACCATCCCACTGTATTTCCCTGTCAGTGAGAATAAATAAAACAAATATTTTTATTGTTAACATATTCACTGTTTTTATCATCAATTTTGTATATCCTATATCTCGTGATATAACAGGGACCATTTATGATTAAACTGTTATAGGGACTTTATGAAAAACTCTTATGGAGGCTCTGAATCTTGGACAGTTATAGAGACTTCTGAGCCATGAACTGAACTTTTATAGGGCCTCTGTATCTTGAACTGTTATAGGGACCATTGGTGATTAAACTGTTATAGGGGCTATGAACCTTGAACTGTTATAGGGACATGAAAAACTCTTATGGGGGCTCTGAATTTTGGACAGTTATAGAGACTTCTGAGCCATGAACTGAACTTTTATAGGGCCTCCGTATCTTGAACTGTTATAGGGACCATTGGTGATTAAACTGTTATAGGGGCCTATGAACCTTGAACTGTTATAGGGACTTATGAAAAACTCTTATGGGGGTTCTGAATCTTGGACAGTTATAGAGACTTCTGAGCCATGAACTGAACTTTTATAGAGACTCTGTATCTTGAACTGTTATAGGGACCATTATGGGGCCACTGAGTACTTACCATTTCCACCAACTTTTGTAGTCATTGGCTCACAATCTTGGTCAGTTTGGCAAAAATCTTCAACTTTATCATCCTGTTATTGAATAAAAGCAAATAAAATTATATATATATATATAATGTATGTCATAAAAGTATCAAGATTGAGGAATGAACAATAAATGTAATGTTAATTTTTCTCAGAAGACAAAGTGTGTCAAAAAAGTACAGATTTTAAAGCTGTATTTACCAAGATAGAAATGAAAAATGAATAGAACGTTAATTTCTCAGAATATAAGGTGTGTTAATCTCAATAATTTTTGACAAATTTTATATATATATATATATATATATATATATATACAAACTGTGTCAAAAACATATTGAGATTGAAGCTGTATTTACCAAGATAGAAATAAACAATGAATGTAACGTTAATTTCTTTTCAGAATACAAGGTGTGTCATAAAAGTATCGAGATTGAAGCTGTATTTGCCAAGATAGAAATGAAGAATGAATGGCACATTTTTTCAGAATACAAGGTGTGTCAAAAAGTTTTTAAAAATCTGACACAGCTTGTATATATATATATATATATATATTATTATTATACTAAAGCTGAGATTATCAACTTTCTTTTCCTAAAGGATTTTTTTCTATTTATGTTATGGACACAATATTTATACTTAGATATTCCTTGGTTTTAGGACTACTCATTGTATAAAAAACTCAGTTTAATTGGTTTTAATTGGCCGTAATTAGCAATTAAGTCAACAACAGACCAATCCCTGTCTTATATTATATACGATTCTCTTATTCCCCTCTATAGAGAGTTAACGAGAGTGGGAGAGTTAACGGGAGTGGGGAGTTAACGGTAGTGGGAGGGCCAAAACAGCCTGTAATAGTTTTATTACTAAAAAAATCAGCAGTCAAACCACCTCCTAGCACCTCCTAACTCTAGGTAGATTCGCCCCTCCCTTTCTCCAGACCACAGAAAAATTTTGGTTTGTTTTAATAAAACAAAACAAAAGTATCTTTTCTGAGTCACCCTGTATACAGGGTGACACAGAAAAAACAGAACTTTGTAATAAAACAGTTAATTTTAACTAGGGGGGTTTAGGGTTAGGGTTGGGTTTTCAGTGGAAAATGCCCTAAGTTGGTTCTTTTTTTTTTTTTTTTCCAAGTGATACTGCTTCGGATACAGACTTCAATCATAGCTGGTGTTGTTTTTCCACCAGTCAGCAGCTAGCAGTTTTTGAGGCAGGAAGCCAGGACGGAACTCCGCAAAGATTACCATTATTTGTATTATTCAGACTATTGTCCTCATCTTCATTGTTATCTGTACAAAGTTTGGGCTGATGTGCCCTCCGGCCTTCTTCAGGTATTTCTTGTCGGACTCGGGAACCTTCTTGTAATTGGGAGCCATCACTGAACTTTGAACCGAACCCTTTATTAGGTCCACGGGGGTATCCTGTTCTCATTCCACTAACCATAGTTGTAAGAATATTCCTGTCATAGAGTTTGTTGGGTAATTTCCTATAAGACTAACATGATCAAATCTTGACTGATAAATTATTTATTTATTTTCCCATTAAACTAACACTAAACCCCAACCCTAACCCTAACCCCGTCTTCTTTTTTTCCTAGTAGATCAATAAATGAATAAATAATTCCTCAGTCAGGAGTGGTTCCCCTTTGATTATGTTAGTCTCATAGGAAATAACCGTTTGTTGAAACAACCTGGTTCTTTATTCTATAAAATTTAGCAAGTATTCTTGAAAGCCAAACTTTCAATTAACGGTAATTTTCACATTTAGTTGTTAAAATTCCTAGCATAAAATTGTGCGTGCGCATTATCTGAAATGAACTTAATTGTTATTAAGAACACATTTTATGATATTTTTGTGTTAAAGCATGCAGTTGTATTGTTTTCGAAAAAGTTTCTAAGATTTGTTCATTTCGCACGGAGTCTTTCAAAATAGCTATCAGCTTAGTTCAAAGTGAAAGTCAAGGGAGGTTACTCTAATTGCCTTATTTGCTAGGAATTTTAACAACTAAAAGTGAAAATTACCCAATTAACTACAACAATAGTAAAATGCTATTGTTTTTGAAACATAATACCAATGGGTAAAAACATTAATCCTAAATACATTTGTGAAAAATAAACATATTAACTATTCAGTAATCTGAACATTAGCTACATAAATGAGAGTAACCTCCCCTTGTTTCTTTCACTTTGAGGAAGCTGTCTGTTTTGATCGGCCATTTTCATTTCACCTTAAATCTACACTGAAAATACAAATTTGTTTGAATCAATACAACTGCATTTTTTAACACGAAAAATATCATAAAATGTGTTCTTAATAACAATTAACTTCATTTCAAATAATGCACAAGCACAATCAAAAACACATTTTATGATATATTCGTGTGAAAATTTTCAGTTGTATTGATTCATATTTCCAGTGTAGATTTACAGTGAAATGAAAATGGCCAACCAAAACATAAGGCTTCCTCAAAGTGAAAGAAACAAGGGGAGGTTACTCTCTATGTATGTAGCTAATGTTCAGATTAGCCAAACATTAATGATGAATACACATTTGTGAAAAATAAAGCCCTTACCTCTGGACATTTATCTTGCATTTGATTATAAGTGAGGATTGCATTTGTTATCACAAAAATGGCACCATTTTCCTAAAAGAAGAAGAAGAAAAAAGAAGAAAACTTTTATAAACTGTAATGTTACATAATCTATGCAGTTGCATAAGATTATTGTCAATCCCCTGTCAATTTCTAAAGGGATGGCCCCTTTTCATATCATCAGCGGGACTTTCCATGGAATAGTACAGATGTCCTGCCTTAACTGGAACTCACTGCATATGCACACTATGTTAGTCAGATATTTAGTTACATGAAATGTTTAGTTAAGTAAATAAAAGCTTAAGAAAATAACACGGTTTTGTGGTTGGTGAATGTCTTGGTAACAAGACTGATGAAGAAGAAGAAATGAGTTAAGTGCGACCGACCGACCAAGACGAAGTCTGGATGTTAGAAGAAGACGTAAGATAGAAAAGACGTCAGAAGAAGAATAGAAGAAGTAAGTAATGAAAAGGGTATACAACAAAAAGAATTGAGTATAAAATATTTTCTTCTAGACCCTTGCTACAAATATTTCAAAACTTTGCTGGCATTAAATGACCCACCGTGGTTGATATGCCAGAAAACAAAACAAAACAAACAAAAAAACTGATGCGGAGTGGTAGTACCTGTTAGTGTTTCATCTATGGGATAAATAGATTAAAAAAACTGAGTTTAAAATTTAAAAAATTTAATACCCAACAAGAATGAAATTAAAAAAAAAACTTCTACGGCATAAAATAACCCAACAAGGTTTGACATGCCGTAAAATCCAACCAACAGCCACTTAATTTAAAGACAATTTATATTGTGTTATTTGGATTATTTTGACTATTGTCCTCATCTTTATTGTTATCTGCACAACATTTCGGCCAATGTGTTGTATTGCCCTTGCCCGGAAGACAAAGAGAAAGATAAAAATATATATTTAAAAAGAAAGAGAAAGCAGAGAGAAGATAAAGAAATATATAACAAATATCCGTTATCAGATCAAAAGATAAAGATGCGGAGGCGCATCTATCAATATAATATGGAGCCGACAGACAGAGACGGCAGCCGGCAGCCGAAAGGACACTTCACGTCTTCCGTCAGCAACCACCCCTCGGGCACTCATTGTAAGCTCTGCACCTTCACCACCCACACACCGAAGAAAATAAAGAAGGGTCCTCTCTTTGTACATACGCATCTGTTGTTTATTGAAGTCCAGTAGTCGGTAGTAGCTGACTACTAACATACATTGCTTTGGGTACAGTGAAAACTCCAGTACTAACGTACACGCATTTAGAGTGGCAAATAGTATAAATAGTAGACAAACACGGAAACTGGATGTTTATTGTCGACGATGCATAGATGTTGACCATCTTCAGGACTTGGATATATATATATATATATATATATATATATATATATAAATTTAATATACCAAGCATGTTGGTAGATCCTTGCGGAGAGAAAAAACCCAGCAGAAAGTTTGATTGTAAAAATATACTACCAAACATCAACCAGGAAGAAAAACATTTTTGAAAAAAAGAAAAGACCAAGATATTCGTACCAACAAAAAATAATCTATTGGTACAGTATTTGGCCAAAAGAAAGAACAATTTATATGTATATATATGTATATAAGATATATATATATATATATATATTCATATAACCGCTAGGAGAAAGCTAATGAGTAAAAAGTGCTCGATACCTAAGTAGAGCCAATAATAAAGATAATCTAATGAGTCAGACGAACCTACTATTAGTTTCGCATAAAGCTCTTCAGGGCTAAAATCTGACTCAGATTTTAGCCCTGAAGAGCTTTATGTAAAACTAATAGTAGGTTCGTCTGACTCATTAGATTATATATATATATATATATATATATATATATATATGTGTGTGTGTGTGTGTGTGTGTGTGCGCGCGCGCGATGTATCTGTGTATATGTGTGTGTATATCCTGCAAATGGCAGCCCCACCACCTCCCGCTAATTCAATTGGAGACGTTGAGAGTTTTGAATAGAAGAAAATGAGTTTACAAAAATGTGTTTGAAAAAAGTTGAGTTTAAAAAAATTAATTTACCTTCAAAAATTAATAAAACACTGTCTTCGGCATAAAATAACCCAACATAGGTTGACATACCATAGAATTAAAATAAAAAAAGAAAGAAAGAAAGAAAAGAAACTGCTTACCGTATTTGACGGTTAATAAGACGCTCGGCTATATAAGAAGCCCCGCCCCCATTTTAGCAGGTTAGATTCAGGAAAAAGGGTTTTTAGTGTATTTAAGCATATATTGTTGAAAACAGTCTAGCTGTGCATTACACAAGCAGAAACATAGCTGTATAAAAGCAATTTGGGTTTTAGGTGAAAGTACGTAACAAATGTACCCTCGGGCCTCCTTCAGGTATTTCTTCTCGAACTCGGGAAACTTCTTTTTAAACTGTATGGAAACAACCTAATTTGAGATGGGTTCTGACATATACTGACAAGAAGAGGGCCTGGCAATGGGATCACCATTGTCGGCCAATATATACATGGAATACTTTGAAGAGACAGCATTAGAATGTACACCACTAAAGCTGTCAATGTGGCTTAGATACGTCGATGACACATTCATTTTCTGGCCCCATCAGGAAGATATTCAAATACTAATGATTCATGTGAACAATCCGTCCATCCATAAAATTCTCAATGGAGACGGAACAAGACAACAAATTGTCCTTTCTAGATGTGTTAATAATGCAAATAATAAAAATTATCAAGCCTCATCACAAAAATTCAAAGAAATAGTGTAGATAATAATAACGATGAGGACAATAGTCAGAATAATACAAAGAATACAAATTATCAAGCCACATCTCAAAAATTCAGAGAAATAGTGCAGATAACAATAAAGATGGGGACAATAGTCCGAATAATCCAAATTATCAAGTCTGATCTCAAAAATTCAGAGAACTAGTGTAGATAACAATAAAGATGAGTACAATAGTCCAAATAATCCAAATAATCTAAATTATCAAGCCTCACCTCAAAAATTCAGAGAAATAGTGCAGATAACAATAAAGATGGGGACAAAAGTCTAAATAATCCAAATTATCAAGCCTCGTCTAAGAAATTCAGAGAAATAGTGTAGATAACAATAAAGATGAGGACAACAGTCCGAATAATCCAAATAATTCAAATTATCAAGCCTCATCTAAAAAATTCAGAGAAATAGTGCAGATAACAATAAAGATGAGGACAATAGTCCGAATAATCCAAATAATCCAAATTATCAAGCGTCATCTAAAAAATTCAGTGAAATACAATTTATATTGTCTATTGAAAGAAAGAAAGAAAATTGCCAGAGAACAGAAGTAAATTTTATTGGAAATGCAGCAGATGGTCAATCGTTTTGTTTTTGTTTTGCATTTATTGAGAGACATTTCAAATAAAATTGGGTTGGGCATGAGTTTTTATATTGATTTGTATTTTATATTAGGGTAGATCGATTTTGGAACTGTAACATCTCTTATATCTTATTCATTTCATCTTAGTAAAATATGGGTTGGGAAGAAAAAAGAAAAACACTGGGATGCATGCATATGATTTTACTGTGTCCTTTTACATCTTTATGCATCAGGGACTCAGGATGTATACCTATCAGCATCTGTGTGTATGTATATATATATATATATATATATTATATATATATATATGATCCAAAATGCTTACAGGTCATGCGATAGTTTCTTCATTAGCATATCAGCTACGCGTTTCTCGGTCGACGACATAATGTATATCTTAGTGTAACAGTTTTTGAAAAAAGAAGACACACTTGTCTACATGCTAATAATATGCAATTATATTTATATATACAACAAAATAGCGGTTTACAGTTTGAACAAGAAGGCTAATTTGCATATTGATATTAAAAATTTGATTTTAATAAATATGTGCTCAGTGTTATTGATTTCTAATTGTTTAGTTTTATCTTAATGAATATGAGCAAAGATCTCAGGGATAAATCTTGAAAGAAATCCATTAACAAGAATGAATAACTGTCAGTATATTGTTTACTTATACATAATGTATATCTTAGTGTAACAGTTTTTAAAAAAAGAAGACATATTTCAAATTGAAAAATAGACAAATTCTCTTTTTCAAACAGGAAGAGTTTTAACTCGTTCATGGTCAGCCTGCAACGGATTTTTTTTCAGAAAAAAAAAATTTTTTCAACTATTTTATTTTTTATTTTTTTATACAATGTAAAAAAATATGAATGGTGTAAGGGTTTTTGGGATTATGTGAAATTTAAATTTGTTAGGAAGTATATGTCGGAAATATTAGTTGTTATTTGAGGCAGGTACATCTCTGTACTTATCAATTTTTATATACAGAGTGTCTCTAAAGTCCTTGCAGCAGATTTAAAATATAACAACAAAGAATAGTTTCCAGGTAGTTGATTAAATGGAATGTACAATTGCACTGTCTCAAGACTTGTTTATTCCTTTAGTTATTCCGCTCATATCAAGTTCTCATCTATCTATCAGTCTGTCTGTCTGTCTGTCTTCTTTCTTTCCTTTGGTTAATTTAAAAATGCACCACAGAAAGTTTAGTTAATTATAAAGAAACGTTATTCTTCCAAACTAAAAACCCACATTAACTTTGATGAAAATATTAAGAGATCGCTTATCTATCTATCTTATAGATTTGACTCCTTTGATGATTGCATAACCATGAAACTTTAAGTTATGAGTCCAAATCCATAATATAATTACTACTGATTATAAATCTGCTCTGCTTTATTAGCATTCAGCACCTTTTCATGCCAATACTTTTCTCATTTATTCTCTATTCATTATATATACATATATATATATATATATATATATATATATATATATATCTAATATATAAAACAGAGATTTTGGTATGTACGTGTCGACGTATAACAAAAAAACGGGAGGTCACTCAGATTCAAAATCTTGCATACACATTGATATCGTTCTAACTAAGAAAAATTCCAAATTTGGTTATTGATTTTTACTGATTAAGGGATTTAATCGATTAATTAATCCAAAATCACCCAATTTGCGGAACTGTCCGTATATCAGCCCCTCCTGATAATAAAATATTGTCTCTGCCTGCTTATTGTTAAAGCGATAACAGCAGCGAAGTTTTGATTTTAATGAATTAATTTTGCAGTCTAAGCCGTACAGCTCCGAATTTATGGCCTATTTATAGTCCAGTCTTTAATAATTTTTATATCGTTAGAAAGATAAGAAAATACTCTTTCAAAATATGTAACTTGTGTGAGTTTTTATTAATTGAATCATTTTTTATAGTGAGTTAAAAAATTAAAAAATGGCTTCGGATAGCCACGCTGCCTATGATTATTGCGATACAAGCAGTGCAGTCTATAATAGTCAGATCGGAATCTCTTACCTATTTAGGATTTTAATCTTTAAAATATTTATATCTTTAGTAATAAGATGAAATAGTCTTTCTGAATATGTAATTTGTATGTGTTTTTATAGATTAATTTTTTTTTTACAGCGAGTTAAAAAAAAAAAAATACTACGTATAGCGATAATACGAATAAGACAGCTAGGAATCTCTTAGTCTTTCTGAATATGTAATTTGTATGTGTTTTTATAGATTAAATTATTTTTTACAGCGAGTTTGTCCATATTCTTAAATTGTACAGTACACTCATTTTAATTTTAATTTTTGTAATGCATAAAAATTGTAGAAAATCAAAATGTACGCTTTACGGTTACATTATTAAAAAAATTTTTTTAATCGTAAATAACAGTATCATGAAAATCAGTTTACGTCGTAAGTACGGTTACATATTTGTATAAATTAAACTAAGATTTTCATTCGAATAAAATGACTTTTAATTCTTTAATTTATTTATTAATTTTTATTGTTAGAGTTTTAAAGGGTTAAAAATAACAATAAGATTGACGAATTTCCTTAGAAACTGTTTTTCTTTTGGTTCGTTAACTAATTATTTTCTCAAACCACGATAAAAAAAAAAAAAACAAAGGTTACTAATACGGACACAATCCGGTGTTTTATCTTTAGTCGAAGGCCCGACTGGAGATAAGTAGTCAATTATTTGTAAGACGAAATTTATTTCAAGTTTATCTGACAATATCCAGTTATTGGAACATTTAAAAAAATATATATGTAAGTACGAAAAATTGTAAGCGCTTTGTTTATCAAAATGACATGATTCGTTAGTAAATTACCCGAAAAGTTGATAAAACAAAACAACTAACAACCAACATTTAAATTATTATTCAAAATACAATTTAAAATATTCCTCAGAATTTGCCTTACAAATTAAATTTTAAGTTTTATGATTTTACTCTTTATTGTGAAGTCAATAAACATCGCTGAGTTTATAGTGCAACTTTTCAGTTCTGAAAAATTGGCATGTTTAAATAGAGATTTCATAGGTGACATTTGAACTTTTATGAAAATTGATGTTTTGTAATTAATATAAATTTTGTAATAAAACTTAATTTTAACTAGGGGGGGGGGTTAGGGTTAGGGGGGTAGTTTAATGGGAAAATAAATAAAAAATTTGGGTTCCGTTCAAGCGGTTCCGATATGGGGGATCAATTTACTATAAACTTATACGAGGAAATGAGCACCCGTGAATACTCAAATAATAAAGAACTTTTAAGAATTTTTTTTTTCAATCTGATAGATTGGTGTGTAATCGATAATAATCAACTGAAGGAAAAAAAATAGATGGGGGGGGGGTCCAGATAATCAGGTCCACCAAAACGTTTTTAAACAATGTTTTTAAAATACTAGGTACCACCAATTTTACCCTGTGAAATTTACCCCCCCCCCCCCTATATTTAACACTATGAATTGCAGAAAAATTAATATTTTCCATTTGAAAAAAAAAATTAAATAAAATGATTTTTTAACTTTTTTTCAGCTTACGGAAATAATGAAAATTATGATTGAAAAACAATGTTTTCATTTTTGCACTGTTAAATCAACTGAAAATTAACATAGCTAAAAACAAGTTACGATAAGAGTTTTTTTTAAATTGCACTATAAACTCAGCGATGTTTATTGACTTCACAATAAAGAGTAAAATCATAAAACTTAAAATTTAATTTGTAAGGCAAATTATGAGGAATATTTTAAATTGTATTTTGAATAATAATTTAAATGTTGGTTGTTAGTTGTTTTGTTTTATCAACTTTTCGGGTAATTTACTAACGAATCATGTCATTTTGATAAACAAAGCGCTTACAATTTTTCGTACTTACATATAATTTTTTAAATGTTCCAATAACTGGATATTGTCAGATAAACTTGAAATAAATTTCGTCTTACAAATAATTGACTACTTATCTCCAGTCGGGCCTTCGACTAAAGATAAAACACCGGATTGTGTCCGTATTAGTAACCTTTGTTTTTTTTTTTTTTTATCGTGGTTTGAGAAAATAATTAGTTAACGAACCAAAAGAAAAACAGTTTCTAAGGAAATTCGTCAATCTTATTGTTATTTTTAACCCTTTAAAACTCTAACAATAAAAATTAATAAATAAATTAAAGAATTAAAAGTCATTTTATTCGAATGAAAATCTTAGTTTAATTTATACAAATATGTAACCGTACTTACGACGTAAACTGATTTTCATGATACTGTTATTTACGATTAAAAATTTTTTTTTAATAATGTAACCGTAAAGCGTACATTTTGATTTTCTACAATTTTTATGCATTACAAAAATTAAAATTAAAATGAGTGTACTGTACAATTTAAGAATATGGACAAACTCGCTGTAAAAAATAATTTAATCTATAAAAACACATACAAATTACATATTCAGAAAGACTAAGAGATTCCTAGCTGTCTTATTCGTATTATCGCGTATACGTAGTATTTTTTTTTTTTTAACTCGCTGTAAAAAAAAATTAATCTATAAAAACACATACAAATTACATATTCAGAAAGACTATTTCATCTTATTACTAAAGATATAAATATTTTAAAGATTAAAATCCTAAATAGGTAAGAGATTCCAATCTGACTGTTATAGACTGCACTGCTTGTATCGCAATAATCATAGGCAGCGTGGCTATCCGAAGCCATTTTTTAATTTTTTAACTCGCTATAAAAAATGATTCAATTAATAAAAACTCACACAAATTACATATTTTGAAAGAGTATTTTCTTATCTTTCTAACGATATAAAAATTATTAAAGACTGGACTATAAATAGGCCATAAATTTGGAGCTGAACGGCTTAGACTGCAAAATTAATTCATTAAAATCAAAACTTCGCTGCTGTTATCGCTTATATATATATATATATATATATATATATATAATAATTGGGTAGAAGAGGTGTGGGTTATGTATATGGATTGAAGTGTGATAGCAGGTGTTTATTTTCATGTCGGCATTTTGATAGGATTTCCGATTTTTTGTTTAGTAGGGTCTGTTGTGATGGATGAGTAATAATATAAAGTTTTTCTTGGAGACAAAGAAGGCATCTTTTAGATGTTTTGCTGTAAGCGGGTGCAACTTTCACAATCTCCCAGCTCACATCTGGCGAAATGTCCATATCTTTCAAGTTCCATATATGTGTGGATAGTGTTGTTTGTGTAGAATATTTTCTGTTCGAAAATGAAAGTCTATGGTTGTAAATTCTTTGTTTCAGGGTTCCTTCCGTTGCTCCTATGTATTGTTTGATGGAGGTGTCTGTTTTCACAGTAGCTCTGTACACCACATTTTTCTGGAGACAGTTTCCTTGTAGAGGGCACAAACTCTTGTCCCTACAGTTGCATTGGTTGTTACTTCGTGTGGTGTTTTGTTGGTTTTCCAACTTTTTATTATGGCTTTTCATGATTTGGGCTATAACACTTAATTTAGAAATGAATACCTTCCTTCCTTTCCATAAGGAAGGACACATACCATTATATGTGAATAGAAACTCTAACCACCCCAAATCCACACTAGATAAAATCCCTCATTCTATAAAAATCAGAATCAATAGACTGTCGGCTGACAATAGTATTTTTAAAAACAATAAATCCTTCTATGATGATACACCAAAAATCTACTGAAATGAAAGAATGTTAATTAATTTTCCAAATATGGAAATCATACTTAATACTTGAGATTATATTATTCATTAAAGCACATCTTAAGGGTTTCTGCAATAACATTTTTCTGAGATTAAATTTCAACACCAATGTTATTAAAGACAAATGTTGTTCAAATGGATGCCAGTAAATAAAAATTGGAATATTGATTTTTTTTTTTATGAGTTAAATTCGTCCTTTATAAAAACTTCAAATGAATATTCAATGAGAATAACCATATTTCATATGAACAAAATAAATAAAACTTAAATGAAAACGTGTTAGATATTTTGCTAAAAAAAATATATCAATATCATAAAATTTAAAAAAATTAATTCACAGACAAACTAAAAAGGGATTTTTAGAAGTTATTTTCAAGCTGCAAGTCAAATAAAAAAATTAATCTGATTTACATATAGAATATACAGGAATATTAACTCACATAAAGTACCACCTATAAAAGATAGCAATGACTTCTAAATCATGTGTAATTTTAAAATGTCTATTTTTTCATTTTTCTTTTTTAAACAGAAGTTTCTAGTGTTTCCAGTAACAAAAGACCAAAGAGATAACATTAACAATACACACAAATTAATCTTATTTTTCCTTATAGTAGCATTCCCAGTTCATTTTTTTTATTTGAGGTTATTGTTATTTATTCATATTAGTTAAATAGAACTGTGTAAATTGAGTTGATGCTCTGAAGGAAAGTGGATACACCAATAATCTAGAATATATCAGTAAAGAGGAACTAAACAGTTTTAATGGGCCAGGTAACTCAAGGAATAGGAAACGCAAAGTAATCTGGTTTAACCACCCCCCCTTATTGCAAAATATCAAAATTAGGCATAGGTAGAACTTTCTTGAATCTAATAAATAAACACTTTAACCAAAACAACCCATTAACCAAAATATTAAATAGAAATACCTTGAAAATTAGCTACTCATGTACTCCCAATATGAGTAGCATAATCAATGCCCATAACAAAAAGATATTGAATGAATATCACAAGAAATTAGATGCAGAGGAAAACACTAACACAAACTCAAATAGATTTTGAACTAGAGACAGCAACCTGAACACAGGGAAATGCAACTGTAGGGACACTCAACAATGCCCCTTAGATAGGACTTCATGAACACCCTGTATATATATATAAATCTCGAAACCCTGAACAATGAACTGGTACCGTGGCAAAGAACTCTCGATATGGGGCAGACATCTTGAGCCTTGCGGAAGTCCGCTTCAGCAAGGAGGACCAATTGACAGAAATCGGGTCTGGGTACACATTCTTTTGTAAAAGCAGGCTCATGGTAGCAGTATGGATTTGAAGTAAGGCGGCTCAAACACCCCATCCTAAAGCGGCCTCTGTGTAAGCGGCACATGACGGACTGCATGGACACATCTACATCTAAGACTGAACACATATGTGATCTGTGCTTTCAATACCTGGGTGCATAAGATATTATCACTAAGTGGCCTAACTTCATGGTGGTCGTACAAGTCTCTTAAACTTTACTAATCTTTGGATTCGTAAAAAGGTCAACCACCCACCCCTTTTACTTATGCCTGGCTTTAACCTATTCTCTTTCTTATTTATTTATTTATTCTGACCATGTTCGTCTTCAATCATAGTATCACAATAGTGACTCCATTGACCCCTGAATTGCTTCCGATGCCGACACCACTTTTCAGACTCCGTTTCAGGCTACACAGACCTGAAAGTTACTCAAACATATAAGAATACTTTTTACATATTGAACAATTAGCAATAGCTCTTAAGTAGATATATCAAATGTTGAAATGTAATAATTAAATTATCATGCTGTGGTATATCTGCTAGGTGCTGCTAGTAATAGAAATTATAAGTAGCAGTATGTATGAATGTATATGCATATATTTCAAGCACTATACAAATAATATGTTAAGCTAGGGTAATGACATGAGCAATATTTTAAACAAATAAATAAATAAATAAATATATATATATATATATATATTAGAAAATATGTCTTTAGATAATCTTGAACATGAATTACATATTCTGTAAGAATAAAACAATTTTATAATCAAAGAACGAATATATCTGTGTTTATGACATTTGTACAGAACACACAGTTCGATAGAGACTTTAAAAAAAACTTCTATATGAAAGTCTTAAGCTGGTTTCAGACTTGTTGAGGGTATGATAGCTAGGTGCAAAACACACTCTTTTAATTCGCATGGAGATTGTTAAAGAATATTTTAAAACGTCAATAAAAAATTGAAAATTAACTTTTTAATGTTTTCTTTTACGTTTAGTATAAAGAACAATTCCAAGATTATTCGGACTATTGTCCTCAATAGTCCAAATAATCCAAATAATATTAATCATCAAGCCTCATCTCAAAAATTCAGAGAAAGAGTGTAGATAACAATAAAGATGAGGACAATGTCCAAATAATCCAAATAATACTAATCATCAAGCCTCATCTCAAAAATTCAGAGAAATAGTGTAGATAACAATAAAGATGAGGACAATAGTCCGAATAATACAAATAATACAAATTATCAAGCCTCATCTCAAAAATTCAGAGTAATTAGAATATCATACTGTAGTATATCCACAGGTCCTGCTAGTAAATAATAATTCCTCATCACAAAATAAAAATGTACAATAAGAATTCTACTCACCTGTGGAGGTACTGTGTAATCAGCAACATCCCATATGCCAGGAAAATCACCGGCTATTGTCTTGTTTGCAAAACTATAACCTTTCATTTTGGTGCTTACAGACCCCACAACATCGTCAAATTCCTGGTAACCCTTTTTGTATACAATGACAAATCTGAAAGAAAATTATATTTCATATGAGACCAAAGATGAGGAAAAGAAAAAGATGAATGATTGACAAGGCAACTAGAATTTGGAAGATGAAGGATAATACTAATCAAAATTATTAATAATAATGATTCAATTCTAGCTGCTTTGTCAATCATTATTATTAATAATTTTAACTAGTATTATCCTTCATCTTCCAATTCTAGTTGCCTTGTCAATCATTCATCTTTAATAATTTTAACTAGTATTATCCTTCATCTTCCAATTCTAGTTGCCTTGTCAATCATTATTTTAATAATTTTAACTAGTATGTTTTGTCAATCATTATATTAATAATTTTAACTAGTATTATCCTTCATCTTCCCAATTCTAGTTTCTTTGTCAATCATTATTATTAATAATTTTAACTAGTATTATCCTTCATCTTCCCAATTCTAGTTTCTTGTCAATCATTATTATTAATAATTTTAACTAGTATTATCCTTCATCTTCCCAATTCTAGTTTCTTTGTCAATCATTATTATTAATAATTTTAACTAGTATTATCCTTCATCTTCCAATTCTAGTTGCTTTGTCAATCATTATTATTAATAATTTTAACTAGTATTATCCTTCATCTTCCCAATTCTAGTTTCTTTGTCAATCATTATTATTAATAATTTTAACTAGTATTATCCTTCATCTTCCAATTCTAGTTTTTGTCAATCATTATTTTAATAATTTTAACTAGTATTATCCTTCATCTTCCAATTCTAGTTTCTTTGTCAATCATTATTATTAATAATTTTAACTAGTATTATCCTTCATCTTCCCAATTCTAGTTCTTTGTCAATCATTATTATTAATAATTTTAACTAGTATTATCCTTCATCTTCCCAATTCTAGTTGCTTTGTCAATCATTATTATTAATATTTTAACTAGTATTATCCTTCATCTTCCAATTCTAGTTTCTTTGTCAATCATTATTATTAATAATTTTAACTAGTATTATCTTCATCTTCCCAATTCTAGTTGCTTGTCAATCATTCATCTTTAATAATTTTAACTAGTATTATCCTTCATCTTCCCAATTCTAGTTTCTTTGTCAATCATTATTATTAATAATTTTAACTAGTATTATCCTTCATCTTCCCAATTCTAGTTGCTTTGTCAATCATTATTATTAATAATTTTAACTAGTATTATCCTTCATCTTCCAATTCTAGTTGCTTTGTCAATCATTATTATTAATAATTTTAACTAGTATTATCCTTCATCTTCCCAATTCTAGTTGCTTTGTCAATCATTATTATTAATAATTTAACTAGTATTATCCTTCATCTTCCCAATTCTAGTTTCTTTGTCAATCATTATTATTAATAATTTTAACTAGTATTATCCTTCATCTTCCCAATTCTAGTTTCTTTGTCAATCATTATTATTAATAATTTTAACTAGTATTATCCTTCATCTTCCCAATTCTAGTTGCTTTGTCAATCATTATTATTAATAATTTTAACTAGTATTATCCTTCATCTTCCCAATTCTAGTTGCTTTGTCAATCATTATTATTAATAATTTTAACTAGTATTATCCTTCATCTTCCCAATTCTAGTTTCTTTGTCAATCATTATTATTAATAATTTTAACTAGTATTATCCTTCATCTTCCCAATTCTAGTTTCTTTGTCAATCATTATTATTAATAATTTTAACTAGTATTATCCTTCATCTTCCCAATTCTAGTTGCCTTGTCAATCATTCATCTTTAATAATTTTAACTAGTATTATCCTTCATCTTCCCAATTCTAGTTTCTTTGTCAATCATTATTATTAATAATTTTAACTAGTATTATCCTTCATCTTCCCAATTCTAGTTGCTTTGTCAATCATTATTATTAATAATTTTAACTAGTATTATCCTTCATCTTCCCAATTCTAGTTGCTTTGTCAATCATTATTATTAATAATTTTAACTAGTATTATCCTTCATCTCCCAATTCTAGTTGCTTTGTCAATCATTATTATTAATAATTTTAACTAGTATTATCCTTCATCTTCCCAATTCTAGTTTCTTTGTCAATCATTATTATTAATAATTTTAACTAGTATTATCCTTCATCTTCCCAATTCTAGTTTCTTTGTCAATCATTATTATTAATAATTTTAACTAGTATTATCCTTCATCTTCCCAATTCTAGTTGCTTTGTCAATCATTATTATTAATAATTTTAACTAGTATTATCCTTCATCTTCCCAATTCTAGTTGCTTTGTCAATCATTATTATTAATAATTTTAACTAGTATTATCCTTCATCTTCCCAATTCTAGTTGCTTTGTCAATCATTATTATTAATAATTTTAACTAGTATTATCCTTCATCTTCCCAATTCTAGTTGCTTTGTCAATCATTCATCTTTAATAATTTTAACTAGTATTATCCTTCATCTTCCCAATTCTAGTTGCCTTGTCAATCATTCATCTTTAATAATTTTAACTAGTATTATCCTTCATCTTCCCAATTCTAGTTGCTTTGTCAATCATTATTATTAATAATTTTAACTAGTATTATCCTTCATCTTCCCAATTCTAGTTGCTTTGTCAATCATTCATCTTTAATAATTTTAACTAGTATTATCCTTCATCTTCCCAATTCTAGTTGCCTTGTCAATCATTCATCTTTAATAATTTTAACTAGTATTATCCTTCATCTTCCCAATTCTAGTTGCCTTGTCAATCATTCATCTTTAATAATTTTAACTAGTATTATCCTTCATCTTCCCAATTCTAGTTTCTTTGTCAATCATTATTATTAATAATTTTAACTAGTATTATCCTTCATCTTCCCAATTCTAGTTTCTTTGTCAATCATTATTATTAATAATTTTAACTAGTATTATCCTTCATCTTCCCAATTCTAGTTGCCTTGTCAATCATTCATCTTTAATAATTTTAACTAGTATTATCCTTCATCTTCCCAATTCTAGTTGCCTTGTCAATCATTCATCTTTAATAATTTTAACTAGTATTATCCTTCATCTTCCCAATTCTAGTTTCTTTGTCAATCATTATTATTAATAATTTTAACTAGTATTATCCTTCATCTTCCCAATTCTAGTTTCTTTGTCAATCATTATTATTAATAATTTTAACTAGTATTATCCTTCATCTTCCCAATTCTAGTTGCCTTGTCAATCATTCATCTTTAATAATTTTAACTAGTATTATCCTTCATCTTCCCAATTCTAGTTGCTTTGTCAATCATTATTATTAATAATTTTAACTAGTATTATCCTTCATCTTCCCAATTCTAGTTGCTTTGTCAATCATTCATCTTTAATAATTTTAACTAGTATTATCCTTCATCTTCCCTAGTTGCCTTGTCAATCATTCATCTTTAATAATTTTAACTAGTATTATCCTTCATCTTCCCAATTCTAGTTTCTTTGTCAATCATTATTATTAATAATTTTAACTAGTATTATCCTTCATCTTCCCAATTCTAGTTTCTTTGTCAATCATTATTATTAATAATTTTAACTAGTATTATCCTTCATCTTCCCAATTCTAGTTGCCTTGTCAATCATTCATCTTTAATAATTTTAACTAGTATTATCCTTCATCTTCCCAATTCTAGTTGCTTGTCAATCATTATTATTAATAATTTTAACTAGTATTATCCTTCATCTTCCCAATTCTAGTTGCTTTGTCAATCATTCATCTTTAATAATTTTAACTAGTATTATCCTTCATCTTCCCAATTCTAGTTGCTTGTCAATCATTCATCTTTAATAATTTTAACTAGTATTATCCTTCATCTTCCCAATTCTAGTTTCTTTGTCAATCATTATTATTAATAATTTTAACTAGTATTATCCTTCATCTTCCCAATTCTAGTTGCTTTGTCAATCATTATTATTAATAATTTTAACTAGTATTATCCTTCATCTTCCCAATTCTAGTTGCCTTGTCAATCATTCATCTTTAATAATTTTAACTAGTATTATCCTTCATCTTCCCAATTCTAGTTGCTTTGTCAATCATTATTATTAATAATTTTAACTAGTATTATCCTTCATCTTCCCAATTCTAGTTGCTTTGTCAATCATTATCTTTAATAATTTTAACTAGTATTATCCTTCATCTTCCCAATTCTAGTTGCTTTGTCAATCATTATTATTAATAATTTTAACTAGTATTATCCTTCATCTTCCCAATTCTAGTTGCTTTGTCAATCATTATTATTAATAATTTTAACTAGTATTATCCTTCATCTTCCCAATTCTAGTTGCTTTGTCAATCATTATTAATAATTTTAACTAGTATTATCCTTCATCTTCCCAATTCTAGTTGCTTTGTCAATCATTATTATTAATAATTTTAACTAGTATTATCCTTCATCTTCCCAATTCTAGTTGCCTTGTCAATCATTCATCTTTAATAATTTTAACTAGTATTATCCTTCATCTTCCCAATTCTAGTTGCTTTGTCAATCATAATTATTTATAATTTATATTCATAATTGTAATATTTCTCTGAATTTTTGAGTTGAGGCCTAATAATTAGTATTATTTAGAGTATTCAGACTACTGTCCTGATCTTCATTATTATCTGTACAACATTTTGGATGATGTGCCCTCCTGTCTTCTTCAGGTATTTCTTGTCGGATTCCAATGGGACACATAGCGTAGTGGATAAAGGAGTTAGGTTAAGACAGTTCTAAGTGACAGTTATCTCTAGACTTGCAAGTTCAATCCTGGTCAGGGGCAGCAGTAATATAGAATAATAATTAACACAGCTTGACACCTGTACCCCAGCTATGGTTAGCGGAATGAAAACAGGATACTCTGTGTACTGAATAAAGGGTTTTGTTGAAAGTTCCGTGATGGATCCCAATTACGCCAGGAAGGTTCCTGATTATGACAAGAAGGTTCACGAGTTTGAAAAGAAAGTTCCAGAGTCTGAAAAGACGATTCTCGAGTCTGAGAAAGTTCCAGAGTCTGAAAAGACGATTCTCGAGTCTGAGAAAGTCCCAGAGTCTGAAAAAGACGATTCTCGAGTCTGAGAAAGTCCCAGAGTCTGAAAAGACGATTCTCGAGTCTGAGAAAGTCCCAGAGTCTGAAAAAGACGATTCTCGAGTCTGAGAAAGTCCCAGACGATTCTCGAGTCTGAGAAAGTTCCGAGAGTCTGAAAAGACGATTCTCGAGTCTGAGAAAGTCCCAGAGTCTGAAAAACGATTCTCGAGTCTGAGAAAGTCCCAGAGTCCTATACCCGAAGAAGGTCAGAGGGCACATCAACCAGAACATTGCACTGATAACAATGAAGATGAGGACGGTAGTCCAATTAATCCAAATAATTTTAACTATTATTATCCTTCATCTTCCTAATTCTAGTTAAAATTATTACTAACAATGATTGACAAAGCAGCTAGAATAAGGAAAATGAAGGATAGTACAAGTAAGTATATATATATATATATATATATATATATATATATATATATATAGTGTGTGTGTGTGTGTAACAACAGTTTAGAATTCAAAGTTTATCACAAAAATACTAACAAAAATGACTACATCCATTTTTATTCCAACCATAACACTAAGATAAAAAGTGGTATCATAATTGGTTTCTTTCTAAGAGCTCTTAGGATATGTAACAAGCAACATTTAGATGAAGAATTCAATTTTATTGAGAGGTCTTTCCTCAAATTACAATACCCCTTAAATTTCGTACACCATGCCAGAAAAAAGGCATTTAAAATACATAGTAAAAATAAAAATAATAATATCACATCTCCAAAAAATGACACACAACATAATAGTAATAACGTCTCTGATAGATACATCATACTTCCAAATAATCCTATTACTGATAAAATAAATAGAAACTTAAGTAAGATTGGTATAAAAACTGTCGCTCACTCCACGAAGACAGTGAAGAACATTCTTCAAAATAAAAATAACCCCAGACACACACATTCTGAAGCTGGAGTCTACACTATTGACTGCTTAAAATGTAAAAAGAAATATGTAGGGGAGACTTCCCGATCCTTAACTAAACGTCTATCGGAACACAAATATCATATTAAACGTGGTTTCCAAAACAATGCATTAGCTAAACACATCTTTGATCTCAATCATACTTTTGATTTCAAAGGTGCTAAAATATTAACCCACATACATGATAAAACACTGCGTAGAATTATGGAATCTTGTGTTATTCTTACCCATAAAACCATACCCCAAAGACAAGGTTTCTTTAATATATCCCCTTATCTAGCGACTCTTATTATCAGAAACCATAAAATCCCCATCACATAACTTTTTCCGTTATTTACGTCCCATTAAATTAAATTTAGGTTTATTGTTTTGTTTTATAAATAAGATCTTTTCCGTTTTATTTTGTTTTTGTTTTCGGTTTAAAATAATACCTTACATTAGATCCAAATCGCTTAACATTATCTAAAATAATAACCAATTCCGCCCATAACCTTTTTTACTTTATATATAAAAACAAAACACAATAAATATTTAATCATTTATTAAATACAGAACTTAAAAATAATAATTAAAAATTAAAAATAATTAATCGTAAAATAAAAAATATATAAAAATTCCTTTTCTAAAATATTAACATATTCCGCCCATAACTTTTTCACTTTATATATAAAAACTAAATACAGTAAATATCTAATCATTTATGAATTACAGAACTTAAAAATAAAATTTAAATAATAAAAACAATTAATCGTAAATAATTCCTTTACTAAAAATCTTTTGAATTCCAACCGTCACATTTCTTAATACCCATCCCCTTCCGTTTAAATTGTTTCGTCTTGTTGCCAACATCTCAAAAATTCGCTACATTTGGTTGACAAAAGATATACATATGAGACATGACCGACATATATATGGCGCGAATGCCCACGTTGGTGAATATTGTAACGTCTTTCGTTTTTTGCAGTATTAAGGTTTTTTGTTTTGAAAACTCATTTGACTTTCCTCTCCGACCCAAACAACTACGGGAGTGAATGAGCTCTGATGATGATTTTTGTAAAATCGAAATATTGATCAGTATCAGCTATGATTATATTATAAATTGTCTTCTTCTTTAACAGCATTGTGTGATGTTTTCATTTCACCTTTTCTTACACACACACATATATATATATATATATATATATATATATATATATAAGTAAAAAAAAAAGTAAAGTCGTCGGGGCGGCCTACAGTCGGTATCAGCCAGTCTGTGAGCGAGTCTATAACCTTTTCAATAGCGCTAGACCAAGGAGATTGTTTTGGCATCATACCTACCATCAGCTCCTTACTTTACCGCACAGATCCCTGTGCTACTTATATACGCTGAGTCGGCGGAGACCGGTATCAAACTAGGAACCTTGTGGTTTCTAGCCGAACACTCTACCAACTGAGCTTAGTGTATAAATACATACATCTGTGTATATATTTTACGATCACCAGAGAGATCAAATCTGTAAACAGACAATCCTTGTTTTATTAAGCTAGCAATGTATAGAAGGGGGGGGGGAATATATGGGGGGAAATAGATATTCGAATCAAGAAGTTCCTGCTGAGGGGGGACCAAAAACAAGCGAGTTCACCGTCTTCTCACAAGCCAGACTTTCTTTTGGTCAACACATTCTTCGTCTTCGTCTAGCAGCTGGAAAATCCGTCGTCGTAGTCGAAATAATCTTTAACAGTTCAAAATCGCAATTCTTATTTAGTTTTGTCTCTGTTGGACTAAACTCCATTTCTTTTACTGGGTCGTTTTTTTTATTATTATTCATTTTTCTTGCTTGAAACAGAACATTCTATTCGATATTTTCTTTGGCCTTCCTCCATGGCTTGCGAGATATTACCCATGACATGTTTCTATCATACTTCCGCTCCTACGCCATGCAGTCATTTTATTTTTTATTTTTCATTTATTTTGCATAGTGCGTTGAGCATTTAATAATCCATCTTCAACCATTCTACCCGCATGTTTCATCTGAAGATATATTCGATGGTTGACTAAAAAGTTCATAGGCTGAAAAAAGTTAATATGTTGACGTCAATATAATATGTTGATGATTCTTCGACTAAGTATTTCAACAATGGTGGAAGAAGAGTGTGGACCACTAGGAAGACAATGTTGAAAAATAAACCGACAGACTGAATTTGGTGTTAAATTTTTAATAAGAATATTATATATTATATTAACTAGCAAAAATATGCACCCTCCGAGCGCAACTATTTAAGTTTTAATGTAATAAAATATATCAAATTAGAAAAACTAATGAAACTAAGAATGTAGATAAAATGATTTGAAATAGAGGGGGGGGGTATAATCGAAAAATAGAACAACTTTGAAATTAACTATTCCATCATTGTCCATCACTCCCATCTTTAATTGATAATTTTCCTAATTCAACAATTTATTTAAAATAGACTCACTTGTCATTTATGGACATATTTACCCAAACATCCGGGCACATCAGTCGAACCTCGCGTCCGTCCAGTGCCCAAATCGTATTGATTTTTGCATGCGGGAGAAAAAAATGGCAAGAATGCGCTATTTTGACGGGTACAGATAAAATTATCCCGTTTTAAAGACTGTAAAACATAATTTTTTTTACATGTGCTTTTTTAAAATTCTCCCTCTTCTTCAATATATCGCAAAAACTTGCATAAAGTTTCATTGATTTTTTTCCTGAATTTTGTTGAATTTTATTCTAGGTGGGTAAGAGGTAAAAGAAAAAAAATGATATGACCAAAATTTTGGTAAGACAGCTCCTCCCTCGTTCTTTAAACTTTTATAAGAAATTAAAAATTGTAAATTGTCACTTATATAATTTTTTCCCCTTAAGAACACAACCTAAATAAAAATATATATGAATTTCTTGATTATAACATTAAATAAATCATGTTAAAAGAGCATATGGTTATTTCCTATAAGTCTAACATAAACAAAGGGGAACCACTCTTGACTGATAAATTATTTATTTGTTGATCTACTAGGAAAGAAGAAGATGTGGTTAGGGTTAGGGTTAGGGTTTAGGGTTAGATTAATAGGAAAATAAATAAATAATTTATCAGTCAAGAGTGGTTCCCCTTTGTTTATGTTAGACTTATAGGAAATAACCGAGCATATCTTCAGGTAGAGAAAAATAAGAACAGCAAAAATGAGCAATTTTGACAGATAGATTTTAATTTATAAAATTCCCCATTTTAAAGAGTGTAAAACAAATAATTTTTAAAAGTGTTTTATAATTTGCTTGAAGTATTGTGTTTATATTGGTTTGGTGGTTGATTTTGAAGGCTATCACAATGCAAGTGTAAAAAAAAAAATAAGCTAACGATGGTGATGTTTGTTTACGTTTGATTTATTCTTAATATTTCTTGCTCTCTTTCCTTTCTCGTTCTCCATCACACAATGAAAGTCAATTAAAGTCAATTCTAATCTATTGTTTATACTAGGACCTAATTTAGCTATTAATAAACTTTCTCTAATTCTGAGATTACCAATGTTGCGTATTATTGTCTGTATTTTAATGGAAAAATTATTGTCCTTATTTTTGCATTTGATTAAATGTTTATGGAATGAGGATGCACGTGTGTGGATATGTTCTTTAATTCTAATGTGTAAGGGTCTGATTGTACGTCCTATATAGATATTAAAACATTTGGAGCAAGTTAAACAATAAATGGTGTAAGTTTTGTAGCATATATTTGGATCTCTTATTGGGCAGTTGGCTAGTGTGCATGCTGTAATAAAAACTAATAATTTTAACTATTATTATCCTCCATCTTCCTAATTCTAGTTAAAATTATTAATAACGATGATTGACAAAGCAACTAGAATAGTGAAAAATAAGGATAGTACGAGTATTACTGTATAAATACATACATCTGTGTATATATTTTACGATCACCAGAGAGATAAAATCTATAAACAACAGACAATCTTTGCTTTATTACACTAGCAACGAAAATCAATTAAAGTCGTTCCTAGAGAGCTCTACCGGCTATATACAATAGTCATTCACAGACACCATGTTCCGACATTTCACGTCTCTTCAGTGTCGCTCAACCCCGCAACTACTTCTAGTCAGGAGTGAAACTCGATTGAATTTTTGTCAGTCTGGTTCCTTAATCGCTAGGCCATTGGCAGTATACAGTGTATATATATATATATATATATATATATATATATATGAGTCTTTGCGGATGCTTATAAATTATTTAGTTAAGAATTAATGCAAAAATGAATTAACGAATACTCCTATATCTATCTATCTCCACCTCTCTCTTTCTCTCTCTCTCTCTATATATATATATATCTAATATATAAAACAGAGATTTTGGTATGTACGTGTCGACGTATAACAAAAAAACGGGAGGTCACTCAGATTCAAAATCTTGCATACACATTGATATCGTTCTAACTAAGAAAAATTCCAAATTTGGTTATTGATTTTTACTGATTAAGGGATTTAATCGATTAATTAATCCAAAATCACCCAATTTGCGGAACTGTCCGTATATCAGCCCCTCCTGATAATAAAATATTGTCTCTGCCTGCTTATTGTTAAAGCGATAACAGCAGCAAAGTTTTGATTTTAATGAATTAATTTTGCAGTCTAAGCCGTTCAGCTCCGAATTTATGGCCTATTTATGGTCCAGTCTTTAATAATTTTTATATCGTTAGAAAGATAAGAAAATACTCTTTCAAAATATGTAATTTGTGTGAGGTTTTATTAATTGAATCATTTTTTACAGCGAGTTAAAAAATTAAAAAATGGCTTCGGATAGCCACGCTGCCTATGATTATTGCGATACAAGCAGTGCAGTCTATAATAGTCAGATCGGAATCTCTTACCTATTTAGGATTTTAATCTTTAAAATATTTATATCTTTAGTAATAAGATGAAATAGTCTTTCTGAATATGTAATTTGTATGTGTTTTTATAGATTAATTTTTTTTTTTTTTATAGGCGATAATACGAGAATATGTAATTTGTATGTGTTTTTATAGATTAAATTATTTTTTACAGCGAGTTTGTCCATATTCTTAAATTGTACAGTACACTCATTTTAATTTTAATTTTTGTAATGCATAAAAATTGTAGAAAATCAAAATGTACGCTTTACGGTTACATTATTTAAAAAATAGTTTAATCGTAAATAACAGTATCATGAAAATCAGTTTACGTCGTAAGTACGGTTACATATTTGTATAAATTAAACTAAGATTTTCATTCGAATAAAATGACTTTTAATTCTTTAATTTATTTATTAATTTTTATTGTTAGAGTTTTAAAGGGTTAAAAATAACAATAAGATTGACGAATTTCCTTAGAAACTGTTTTTCTTTTGGTTCGTTAACTAATTATTTTCTCAAACCACGATAAAAAAAAAAAAAAAAAGGTTACTAATACGGACAAAATCCGGTGTTTTATCTTTAGTCGAAGGCCCGACTGGAGATAAGTAGTCAATTATTTGTAAGACGAAATTTATTTCAAGTTTATCCGACAATATCCAGTTATTGGAACATTTAAAAAAAATTTTATATGTAAGTACGAAAAATTGAAAGCGCTTTGTTTATCAAAATGACATGATTCGTTAGTAAATTACCCGAAAAGTTGATAAAACAAAACAACTAACAACCAACATTTAAATTATTATTCAAAATACAATTTAAAATATTCCTCATAATTTGCCTTACAAATTAAATTTTAAGTTTTATGATTTTACTCTTTATTGTGAAGTCAATAAACATTGCTGAGTTTATAGTGCAACTTTTCAGTTCTGAAAAATTGGCATGTTTAAATAGAGATTTCATAGGTGACATTTGAACTTTTATGAAAATTGATGTTTTGTAATTAATACAAATTTTGTAATAAAACTTAATTTTAACTGGGAGGGGGGGGTTAGGGGTTAGGGTTAGGGGGGGTTAGTTTAATGGGAAAATAAATAAATAATTTGGGTTCCGTTCAAGCGGTTCCGATATGGGGGATCAATTTACTATAAACTTATACGAGGAAATGAGCACCCGTGAATACTCAAATAATAAAGAACTTTTAAGAATTTTTTTTTCAATCTGATAGATTGGTGTGTAATCGATAATAATCAACTGAAGGAAAAAAAATAGATGGGGGGGGGAGTCCAGATAATCAGGTCCACCAAAACGTTTTTAAACAATGTTTTTAAAATACTAGGTACCACCAATTTTACCCTGTGAAATTTACCCCCCCCCTATATTTAACACTATGAAACTTGCAGAAAAATTAATATTTTCTTGAAAATTTTTTTCCATTTGAAAGAAAAAACATTAAATAAACTCCTGATGATTTTTTAACTTTTTTTCAGCTTACGGAAATAATGAAAATTATGATTGAAAAACAACGTTTTCATTTTTGCACTGTTAAATCAACTGAAAATTAACGTAGCTAAAAACAAGTTACGATAAGAGTTTTTTAAATTCTATGAAAAATCAATTAATTATAAATAATAACAAAATATTTCCGTTTTATTCAAGATGGCCTAAACTGATTAATTGGTGGTCCTATAATACTATCTTAGGTTTTAGCAAAAATAGATATTGCAATACGAAGAATTTAAATTTTCGATTCTCAGCTTCTTTTTAAACTCAACATGCAATTAAGAACTAAATGTGAATTGTTGTCATGTACAAAAAATTTAAAACAATAACAAACAAATATACAAACGAATACTTTCAATTTGTTGTATAATAATATGAAATAATTTTAAACTATAAAACAGAAAATACAAATCCTGAAATATACAAATTCTCAATGATTTTAGTTTCAAGAATTATTTTCCTCTTACCCCCTCTCTAACTACTGTCTTCCACTTTCTCTCTCACTCCCTGGTGATCCAAATTTCATTTTAGTCCGGTCATGGACCGGGTACTTTAGCTAGTTATCTATAATTGATCAACTAACTTATAATTATACTACGTTGTAAATAGAGGCGTGTGGTGTAATGGTTACCGTCGTAGGAAATAGTCACGATGAGCCAAGTTCAAATCCTGGACAAGACTGTTTGCATTTCACATAGCGCTGATACTCTTGGGAAAGGTTTGAATCAAACTATTCACCCTCCAGCTTTGGGTAGATAGCAGGGCAGACTGGGCCCTTTAACATTTGTTAGGCAATCAGTCTAGGAGAAGGAAAACTCTGAATTCTAAAGTTGTTAAACTCCGATTAAGAAATTGGCCTTGTGTCAGTTCCTACTCTTTCGTAGGGGGATTGGTCAAATATCTGAGCTAAAGAACATTCAAAAACACCCGATGTCAACCCCCCTTCCCCTTTCTCTGAAATATAATTCATAAAAATGAATAGAATAATTGATAAAGATATTTTCTGAGGGACCTCTCCAAAAAAAAAAAAAAAAAAAAAATGACTTTTCAACTTAACTTCACAAACTTCTCTGCTCAGCATAACTTTACAAAGGTAAGACATTCTCTTTTTTTCTCCAATATTTTATATAATAATTCAATACTTCGATAGAGAGTCACATAGAGTGTGAAAAAAGGGGTTTTCTATTGGTTTTAAACCGCCTTTAATTAGCTTTTTATGATTTTTAAATGGAATTCCAACATCTCTTTTTAAGCCATTCATATTTAGTCAACAAGGTCTGCTTGTGATGGCAACAGTCTGTATTTTATCCTCATCACAATTCTGTTCTATAGGCAATAAGCTTTATATCCATCGCATCCAACTGATCAATTGGAATCACTCCAACCTGTTTATCATGGAATAACATTTTTCAACTGTTAGCCCAGTACAAATAGAACAATAATGTTTGCCTCTAAAACCATCTTTCATTCTTTCTTTTCAATAAAAACATTATTCCAGTGACGAGGAAGTGAAATCTGTAGTGAGGAAGTGGCTCAAAGAACAGTCAACAGAATAGGGATATATGCTCTAATTTGAAGGTGGAATATAGCTATTGAGAGAAACAGTGACTGTGGGAAAGTGGGGATGAGATCCTCAGAGGACCAGCTTCATTTTGATGTATGATATGTCAGTAAGTATACCTGTCCTTTAAAATGGCATTACTTTTTGACTAGCGCTCATATTTAATTTGTTGTTTTTTTTACTTAATAAAAACAATATTATTGAATAGTTTAAGAAGTTCCTGGGCAGAATATCAACATTTAAGAGTTCATGGAGCATTAGGATGATTGTATTTAATTATAATCTTTCACTGAAATCCTGCACATACATAGGAAAAAAACTGTGAACTTGGCAGGTTCATATCTTCTAAAGTAAACTTGACCCCCTCACAAAAATCTTTGGTGAACTTAGGCAGACATAGTAGATGTTAAGAAAAAAATATTATGAAAATTGAAGAGGACCAATTTTCGATAGACTGACCGTAAGCTACATAGGTGAAAAGTTGTTGATTTTGGAGTCATGCATTTGGGTGGGCAAAATAAAATTTTATATCAGGTATAAGGTTAAAATAGTTGGATATTTTGATTCTACAGTCCTTATTTGCCTTACATACCAAATTTCAGAAATATTGAATGTATGAAAGTATTTATTTTTTTAATTTAAAAAAAACACTGAGATTTTGCGACGCCGCACGGCCTTAATTTTGAGGCAAAATAGGAAAATTATATCCCACCCTCTAAAATCGGAACGGTAAGGTTTAAGACAAAATAATTGGGCACACTTTCCTAACTCATGAAGGGGAACATTTGTGCCAAATTTCAAGTACTTTGGTGTCGGTGGGTGTAACGCCCTGGTGAATTGACATGGAATGACCCTATGGCTTTTTTAGCCGACAATTTTGGGGAGAATATTTGTTTAATTGAAGTCGTACCTAATTTTGAAAATTAATTAATTAGTAATTAATGAATTAGACGGGCATACCTATTCAAATGTAAGGCTAAACAAATCAAGAAAAATCAATCTCTGTATGTACATTTCGGCCTATTAGGCCTCATCAGCAGAGCTATAGACATAGAAGACCGCTTTGTGTGTGATTCGAACCCTGGCTGTCAAGGGACATTGAACAATGCATTTTTATTATGAAAATGCATTGGACAATGATTTTTATTATGAAAATGCATTGGACAATGATTTTTATTATGAAAATGCATTGGACAATGATTTTTACTATGAAAATGCATTGGAAATGATTTTTATTATAAAAATGCATTGGACAATGATTTTTACTATGAAAATGCATTGGACAATGATTTTTATTATAAAAATGAATTGGACAATGATTTTTACTATGAAATGCATTGGACAATGATTTTTACATATGAAACATGCATTGGACAATGATTTTTACTATGAAA
>JALAJA010000206.1:69751-97970 GCA_023376005.1 Doryteuthis pealeii | reverse complement strand
AATTTCAAACAGAAAACACTATAACAATAAGAGAATGCTAGTAATGTTTTTCACATTTTTTCATTTCATTTTTCATTTGAAAATAATTTTCTGGATGAAATTTCATGAAATCACTTTTTAACATCATCCTGAAGATGATTTAATATTTAAAAAGATAAAATGTTCAAACATAATCATAACTATTCATTCAAAAATAAATACACTCTCTGAATATTTTTTTTTTTTTTTCATATTTTTATACTTTTAGATAAATTGATAGAAATAAACTGGATAGATTAATAGAGGAATAAAATTTTGATTTAAAAATTATTTCTATTTTTGATCTAAAATGAATCTTATCTCAATTATACAAAAGTAAGCATAAACACCAAGAAAACACCTTTTCTTCTTCCAATCTTGAAAACAATCATATATCTTTGGTAGCCATTTTGTTTTTTTGTTCTCCTGATGAAGTTTACTGCAGAAATAATTCAACAAAAAGAAAAAAAAAAGAATGAAGATTCAAAAATATCCAAAAATAAAAATAAAACAAAAATAAAAATGCAAATGTCTACAATGATAAACATAGTTATCATTGAATTCATACAAGAAAATAATTATTCCACCATGACAGCTTGTCCGTAAAATCTGATGAAACATTAAGATTGTTCTTTGTTCACAAGTGGACCAAGAATTTTTTTAAATTCAGAAATATAAAATGGAAAGTTAACATGCTATTTTATCAAAAAAATTATCTTCACGGGATTATCTATTTTCCCCAAATCTACATCCTCCAAATGTATACATGATATATCAGGATGTAACATTTATATGTATATACAAGTTTAAAAGCAGCCCTATCAGGTGGCAATTAGAATTAAAGAATAATAGTAAGAATAAGAATAATAAAAATAATAATAATAATAATACAAATAGAAGAAGAAGAAGAAGAAGAAGAAGAAGAAGAAGAAGAAGAAGAAGAAGAAGAAGAAGTGGGTCATTTAATGCCGACAAAGTTTTGAAATAAATCAATTCTTAATGGATAATACAATTTTGTTTATCAACTCATGTTTTTCTATTTAAGCATAGATGGGACCCTAACAGGTACTACCACTCCGGGTCAGAGTGGACCAGGGAGCAATGCTGATGAAGGGGTGCTCCACATTCCCCAAACCTCCAAAACTGGAACCTCACCATCAGATAGAGTTTAATGTCATTCCTATGATATATAGACCCTCAGACACCACCTTCTAGCACCCATATGATAAAAAGGGTTGGGGCTTGCCATAAGGGCAATAGGGTTGGGGCAATCTTATAGGTGCTAGGGCTTGATGTGACCAGCTGATTGATCGGAGAGGGCCTATCTGATCACTCATCTAGCCCAAGATAGGGCCAAAGTGAGTATTGCAAGTCATGGACTGCTCATCCACCTGGGTTCTACCCTTAAGCATCACGGGTCACCACCCACGGCCAACAGGTGGCCCTATTGGCGGAGTCTTATCCCTCTACATAGGTGCAGTCAGTGCATTCTAACACCTCAGCCAACAGGGCGCAAGAAAACACATTGCATTGTTGTGTAAAGTTTCTTGGTACAAGGTGATTCTAGGTGGGTCCTAATTCTCTACCAGTAGTTTGTTGTAGAGTTCAGGTTCCGAGTGAGAGCTCAATGTTTAATTATTGTAAACAGAGCAAATTTATTTGGGAATAAAAGGCCTTAAATACCATGGGTATCGTGGTTATGGACCATTTCCACTCGCAAGTATGCTCACGAGCTTCTTCAGACCACTGATATATTTTATTTTCTAATAATTTTCAAATAAAATATATCAGTGGTCTGAAGAAGCTCGTGAGCATACTCACGAGTGGAAATGGTCCATAACCACGATACCCATGGTATTTAAGGCCTTTTATTCCCATATATATATATATATATATATATATATATATATATATATATATAAGAGCATTCAAAAAATAACCCACCTCAAAGAGTTTTTTTTTCACGGAACAGATGGACTTGCTACTACTAACACACTCTTCTATCCGGATTTTAATAGCATGTCAAACCCTCAAAAATATAAAAATTTCTTCTACAATATGCTCCCTTTCAAAAAATCTAAAAACAATTTCTTCAAATAAGAAATTTTCTCCTGACGATGACCTAAGGTCGAAACTAGTTGAGAATAAATAACATATAAGAAATATTCCTGTTTGTCATATTACTTTTTGTTCATACTATATATATATATATATATATATATATATATATATATATATAAGTATAGATAAAAGGATATGAAAACATACAATGCTGTTAAAATGAAAATATTTTATATCATATTCATAGCTAATATTGAACAATATTTCGATTTATAAAAATCATCTTCAGTGTTTGTTTTTAAATCGAAATATTGTTGAATATTAGCTATGAATATGATATAAAATATTTTCATTTTAACAGCATTGTGTGTTTTCATATCCTTTTATCTATACTTATACTGTCAGATTCATTTCTTTACTCTTAACTTATATATATATATATATATATATATATATATAAGTTTTGTTGAACTGTACAGACAATTCCTGTCGGACAAGTTATTCATTGATCCGTTCCAATTTTCGGGCCATCTTTCTGGTGTCGGGTGTAACTGGTATAACAGTCCCCAAAGGTTTCAAAACAAGCGCTTTTGGCAATACAATTTGCCATCCTCGGGTAGGAAACGATGGTATGATTTCGTGTCTCGTAATAACATAAAATCACTACTGCAACACTCGCTTGAACCACTACCATTCCTACAACCTCCTACTACCAATGGTTATTACCTCCCACTTCTAATTCCTTGCTACTACTCGTTCTCGTTAAAAACGAGACACGAAATCATACCATCGTTTCCTACCTGAGGATGGCAAATTGTATTGCCAAAAGTGCTCGTTTTGAAACCTTTGGGGGACTGTTATACCAGTTACACCCCGACACCAGAAAGATGGCCCGAAAATTGTAATGGATCAATGAAAAACTTGTTCGACAGGAATTGTCTGTACAGTTAAACAAAACTTGTATAAAAGAAAAAATGCTGCCAAAATACACTATATATATATATATATATATATATATATATATATATATATATTAATACTTTTGAGTCTGTAAATAAATATGGTAGTGATCTTTTTTATTTTTTTTTGATAGATTTTAAGCAAAATTTGCTTCCTAACTTTTGGCAAAATTTCAATGTTAAACCCTTTAAGAAAGATGAATTTAGTTTTGGAAAAACATAATTGAGAAAATTTTTCCTTTTAAACAAAGAAAAACCAAAAACTAAATTTAAACTCTTTGACACATATTTTTCTTTATTACTTTTTCTTATATTTCAATTCGATCATATTTCAAATCATGCGGACAAAAACTTTGCAGTAACATCAAAATTTCTGTTATAACTTAAGTGGGGTGGGGGGTGAGACTACATGTGGGCCAAACTCATTAATGGGTCACAAATTTATAAAAATGTTGGCAGTCAATATATTGGAGACTATTATGGGCCTATAACATGGCCTATACTTATTCTATAGGGACCCCATACTCCAGGCTCTATACTTATTGTACAGGGGCCCTTATCTATCTAATATATAAAGGAGAGATTTTGGTATGTACGTGTCGACATATAACTCCAAAACGGGAGGTCACTCAGATTCAAAATCTTGCATACACATTGATATCGTTCTAACTAAGAAACACTCCAAATTTGGTTATTGATTTTTACTGATTAAGAGATATAATTAATTAATCAAACAAAAATCAAATGGTACAGGGGCCCTTATATCATATAATGCTGCATTACAAATTAGTTTCAGGGGATCCCCAGATATATGTGGGCCCTAGGCCAATATTCTATTATTCAAAATGGCAGATCATCTAGTTGCTGCTAGTGTTTAATAAAGAAAAAATGGCAAAATTTTTCTAGCAAAGTTATTCATATTTTCTTTCATTGTCAAACATTGTCAAATTTAATCATTTTGAATAAAACGAGGTAAAATTTGTTAAATTTCTTACATTATAAAAACCTTTTATTCATTTCTTTTTTAGATTGATATATAGATATTTATATGTGACAGGAGATGAAAATCTTTTTAGTGGATCGCGACTTGCCTTTCAAAAATAAAACGCTGATCAAATACAGTTACATAACTAAAAAGTTTTTCATCTCCTGTCACATATAAAAACATCCATCATTTTCTTCACCCCAAGAGACATCCTGATGAAGGTTCAATGAAACCGAAATGTTTTAAACATCGATTATTAAATTCATCACATTTTCGGAACACTTGTTTTTTCAAATTTTCTTTATATTGTCGGATTTATTTTCCATATTTACTCCCATATATATATATATATATATATATATATATATGTATGTGTGTGTGTGTGTGTGTGTGTGTGTGTGTGTGTGTGTAAACAGACTGAGATATAGTGTGTATTTGAATCTTTTTCCATTCTTTTCTTTTGTGAATATTTTATGAAAAGCTTTGTACATATCAGCAAATATAAAACAGGAATAGACAAATATTTTTGTAAAACAACAACAAAAAAAAGATAAATAAATATATATATATATATAATGCTATTATTCCATGTTTGATTTCTGTATTCAAATTCCATAAACACATTTTTGAGAAAATAAAACAATTTTTATTGTTGTTCAACTTAAATTTAAAAAAAAACAAAAAAAACAAAAGATTGTATAAAAGAGTAAATTAAAAAAAATTCAAATCCATTTTCCATTTTCTGTAAACATTTTATTTCTGCTCTATTTATTTTCTATTTAACACAAAAATGGAATCTCAAAAAAAAAAAAAGAAATGAAATGAAAAAAATCATTGAGATTCTTTCAATTTATTTCTTCTTCACTTAATCTTACATAATAAACTAAATAAATCACAAGATTTGACCTTAAATTTCAAGATAATCTTGTTTAATCCAGGCTTTTAAAAACCAACCCTTTTTTTCTCAGATTATCTAAAGTGAATTTATATCTTATTGATGTAATGAATATGTAAATACCTTGATGCCCCCTCACTATAATCTTTTATCTATACTTATACCGTCGGATTCATTTCTTTACTATTAACTTATATAATATATATATATATATATATTATATATTTAGTAAATGAAGAAAAACTCTAAACTTGCTTCATTACAATAATTTATTTCAACCGTATTAATACGCATCTTCAGGTAATCACAAGAACATGACTCTTACCATAAGAGTCATGTTCTTGTGATTACCTGAAGATGCCGTATTAATACGGTTGAAATAAATTATTGTAATGAAGCAAGTTTAGAGTTTTTCTTCATTTACTAAATATCTTGCTCTGTCCTTTTACTCACTGGTATTAGGTACATTGAGCTCTCCTTATGGTCTACCTGCATCAGCTTGGTTAAACCACACATGGAAAGACCCTAACTACGGAAAAAAAAAAAAAAAAAAAAACTATATTATATATATAATATATATATATATATATATATATATTTATATATATATTAATACTTTTGAGTCTGTAAATAAATGTGGTAGTGCTCTTTTTATTTTTTTGATAGATTTTAAGCAAAATTTGCTTCCTAACTTTTGGCAAAATTTCAATGTTAAACCCTTTAAGAAAGATGAATTTAGTTTGGCAAAAAGAAAAACATTATTGAGAAAATTTTTCCTTTTAAACAAAGAAAAACCAAAAACCAAATTTGCAACTCTTTGACACATATTTTTCTTTATTACTTTTTCTTATATTTCAATTCGATCATATTTCGAATCATGCGGACAAAAACTTTGCAGTAACATCAAAATTTCTGTTATAACTTAAGTGTGTGTGTGAGGGGGGATGAGACTACATGTGGGCCAAACTCATTAATGGGTCACAAATTTATAAAATCTGATTGGACAGTGTCATGTATAAATATTCGACACTGTGTTGGTACAGGCACCTTAGCCTACCAGTCCAGTGAGCTTCGGCCCTGGACAGGTTGTGTTTAATTAATAGCATCGATCCTTGAGGGGCAATGCCAACCGGATCGACGCAATTTTTCTACCTACCACCCATGAGTCTCAGCTTGTGGGTGGTGCCCACATAAAACGGCCTTGTGCCATATTGTGTGAAAGTGGGACACATGTAAATATCCCTAAGCCTACAAGCCTAAACTTACTCGCCAGACTACACCACGACTGCTCGGAAGACGATTTGCTATTCGAAGCACCAACTACTACTGTGATAATATACCAAATACCAACTTCATAATATATCCCTTACCTGATATATCACTTATTATAATGGAGATTGTGTGTTTTTCTGTCTGTACCCAAAACTCAAGTCACAATTCCCTTAGTTATTTACATCACATTTTCCATGACTTTATCTTTTTATTTTGAACCTCAATTATTAATAAAACTGTTTTACATTATTAATACTGTTGGCCATATCTACATGGTATTTTCCTCGTACCCCACTTGTACAAGGTCTGGCACAAAGGCCCTATTTACGTAGGACCACCCACAAACCGAGACTCATGGGTGGCAGGTGGAGAAAATTGCGTCAATCCCATCGGCATTCCTCTCAAGGGGGGTGCCTCAGGTGCTGGGCAATAAACCCAGCTCTGCCCCTTTAAATCGAGGGGGCAGGTATTGCCTGGGGAGATAGCCCCCTGGGATCAACACTATTACTTGTAAAGATCTAGGGCCAAAGCCACTGGACCCCTAACCTGTTGGGCGGGTCTACATAGTTATAACATGCAATTGTATTTATATATACAACAAAATAGCAGTTTACAGTGTAAATGGAAAGGCTAATTTGCATATTGATATTAAGAATTTGATTTTAATAAATATGTGCTTAGTATTATTGGTTTCTAATTGTTTGGTTCTATTTTAGCAAAAATCTTGGGGTATAAATCTTGAAAGAAATCCATTAACAAGAGGAAATAACTGTAATTTTATTCTTTACTTCCTATTTTAACTAAATAGTTAATTTATAAAAACTTAGCAATGAAAGACAGGAGTGATGGAAGAGTAAGTTTCGGTTGTTCTATTTATCGATTATATATCCTCTCTCTCTCTCTCTCTCTCTCTCTCTCTCTCTCTCTCTCTCTCTCTCTCTCTCTCTCTGTAGAAACCGGTATACAATAAAACATATTCTGATTGAATGCACTCACCTCTCCCACACTCGAAGAAAGTTCTACAATGTTAACAGCATGGACAAACTATTTGGAAAAATAGATCCCAAGAGCATATTAAACTTTTTGAAAAGAACCGGCCTCCTATCAAGGATGTAAGTTCATAGACCTACAAAAATCACCCACACACTCTCTTGATGTTCAAATCCTCAACAGAAAAATTGATTTCAAAATATAACTAAACCCCTATCACTATACTAAATACCAATAGAAGAAGCAAGATCGGGAATGATATGAAGGTGGCTGCACACGTGGAAGCTGTACCTTACAAAGAAAAAAAAAAAAAAAACGTATTCGGCATAAAATAACCCAATGGGTTGACATGCCGTAAAATCCAACCAACCAACCAACCATCTCTCTCTCTCTCTCTCTCTCTCTCTCTCTCTCTCTCTCTCTCTCTCTTTTCCTTCTCCTCTTTCCTTTCCCTCTTCTTTTATGATTCTCTCTCTCTCTCTCTCTCTCTCTCTCTCTCTCTCTCTCTCTCTCTCTCTCTCTCTTCTATCTTTCCTTCTTCCTTCCCCTCTTTCCTTTCCCTTTCTTCTTTTTATGCTTATCCTCTCTCTTTTTCTCTATCTCTCTCTCTCTCTCTCTCTCTTTCCTTCTTCTTTCTTTTTATGCTTACTCTCTCTCTCCCTCTCTCTCCCTCTCTCTCTCTCTTTCCTTCTCCTCTTCCTTCCCCTCTTTCCTTTCAGTTTTCTCTTTTATGCTTTATTCTCTCTCTCTCTCTCTCTCTCTCTCTCTCTCTCTCTCTTTTCACTTTTCTTTTCCTCTCTCTTATTTATCTATTCTTATTTTTTTTAAATTCATACTCTTTCTCTTCTTTTCATTTCATCCTATTTAACTACCTCCTCATCTCTTACCACCCCCCTTCCATCCAATTCCCCCCCACTTCCCTCCATTTCTTCCCCTTTTTTTTGCTCTACCTTTCCCTTGTGCTTCATCTCTCTCTCAGCCCCCCCACCACTTCTGTACACAGGGCCTAATTGAGTTCCCACAAGATTTGTACAAAATACCTGGTGAGACCACAATATAAAAGTGTCATTGACATATCTAAACCAGCTATAAGGTTTCACCAGAGTCGATTGAAAGAACTCCAGATTTCCATGTTAGAAATCACCGGAGGTGAGTGCCCCACCCCCAGAGCAGAGCCACCTTCTTTCTGTTAAAAGGCTTAGACTAAATTGTTTATAGAGATTCATGGGATATTATAAATGAAACCTTTTGTGAGACTCTCTTCACACTTAGAAGCGACCAACGCTCAACTTAGGAGGAAATTGTAAAGAGTGGCTTGAACTATTGAAAAACTAATCCTCACATTGTGATGTCGAGAAATGTTCAGCTCCTTCTCTCGCATCTGTCAATTGCAGTGACAGTTTTTTCTCTCGCTGGAGTTGATCCTTTGCGTCTTCTTAGGTATGACAGTAAGCTGAATCTTATGTTGAGGATACAATTCTACACATCTTGTGTATATGCTATCACTCATACATTGCTATTACTTCCAGGTCTACTCTGACTCTGAATGGTAGGATCTGTGGACTATGTCACCTTTAAGCACCCCAGGTGCAATCTCGATTCAGAAGGACATGTTTTTCATTTACACACACACACACACACATAATTATATATATATATATATATATAATATATACATACAGGGTGTCCAGAAGTCGCGCACCATGTATGAAAATATATATAAAAAGTATAAAAAGACATATGAATATCAATTTTACACATCTTGTGTATATGCTATCACTCTTTCATTATCATTACTTCCAGGTCCACTCTGACTCTGAATGGTAGGATCTGTGGACTATGTCACCTTTAAGCACCCCAGGTGCAATCTCAATTCAGAAGGACATGTTTTTCATTTATATATATATATATATATATATGTGAAGAAAAGTAAGTGAATCCGACGGTATGTAGTATATTAGGAAAAATGAAAAAACACAGGTTTAAACTCACCACTTAACCCATTTAAACCTGTGTTTTTTTCATTTTTCCTAATATACTACATATATATATATATATATATATATATATATATATATATGTTGTATTTTAGGAGGTCTCCGTATGCTTCTCTCAGTATATATTTTTATGTTTTTTTTAAGTTGTGCATTATTACGAAGCATCTAAAAATAAATGAATGAACTCGATGTTATGGGGTATTGGATTCACTTATTTTTTTATTATTATTTTTTATCATAAATAAAATCCGTTTAGTTTCTGCTTCTAAAATTCTGCTTCGGGATTCTAAAATTACAAACTCACATGAGGGGATTGAACGCTGACATTGGAATACTCCGTTATCATAAATTTTTTACAGACGCTGCCGCTGTCAATAACAACAGAGACAAAAGATCCGTTGAACAGGAACAACATTCATTTGATAAAGGGAATCTAACGAACCGAAAATTTATGATAAAAAATAATGATAAAAAAATAAGTGAATCCAATACTCCATAACATCGAGTTCATTCATTTATTTTTAGATGCTTCGTAATAACACCCAACATATATATATATATATATATAAGAATTTTAGTAATATATAGATCATCATCATCATCATCATCATCATCAGGATGCACTGACAGCACAGATTCCCATGACTCTCTCTCACTACCCATCCCTATCAAATCCTGGCAAGTCTTCTTCACAGTATCCAGAATCTGTACAGAGCTGATTGATATATGTTTTTGCTGGTCATCCTACACAGGTGTGCCCATGTGTAGGTGTCCGCAGTAGAACGTCATCCTTGCTTCTCCAGCAGTGTCCAACATGTTCAACTTACTCGGAAAATCAGCTCACAATAAACAGATAGTCATCATTGGCAATTCAGGTGCTTTGGCATTGTCCCTTCCAGCTGGAAAGATTTGGCTCAAGACCGCCCTTGGTGGCGGCAGAATCTCCATAGAGGACTGTACATGTCAGAAGTCACCCTGATACAACATCATGAAGCTAAAAGGTCCATAAGAAAGCAACAGCAACAAAGCATCGGACATCATCATCTACAGGGACAACCTACAAATGCAAAATCTGTGGTCGAGAATGTTTCTCAAACATAGGACTTCATAGTCACAGGAGGCGCTGCAACTCAGGGGCACACAAAAACTTTTATCATAGTCTTTCGAGACTGAATTGCCAATGATGACTAACTATGACAGAGAACAAAAAAGAGCAAGACATTGCCTTGCTTGCCGGGATCGAGCCCGCGTCCTCCCGCATGCGAAGGTAGACGTGATTTAAGCATTGGACGGACGCGAAGTGCCAGGATGTTTTGGTAAATGTATACATAAATAACGTGTGAGTCAAACGCGGGGCAGTAAGAAGTTGCAGTAACAGGTTGACTGACGCGAACGACCGAGTAAAGAAAGGTGATTTTTGCAGCTGCTAAACGAAAACGAAGAGCGTGTTGACCAGGGGAAGGTTTGGCTTGCTAGAAGACTGTGGACCCGCTTGTTTTTGGCCCCCCCTCTCGGCGGGAGCTTGTTGATACGAACATCTATTCCCCCCCCTATATTTCCCCCCTTCCATACTAACAAACCGTTGAAGTTGCCCTACTGACCTCAAAGATTCCTTTTTAATTTGAACGTCATCCTTGCTTCTCCAGCAGTGTCCACACATGTATGCAGTCATTTTTTTAATCTAATACTTTAATGTTATATTTGATCAAACGTGCAGATATAAAATTGTTTTTTTGTAATTGTTGTGGGGTTTTAAGGGGTCAAATAAGAACAAAACGATGGGTAACAAATGTAGGAAAATGTATTAACAAAAAGTAGACAAATACAATACAGAGAAGTGGGAATTACGTCTGATAAATAGAATTGTGAGCTGACTCACATTGGCTTACTCTCAAGCCACAATTGTCCCTGTTACTTATAGTAACCCGTCGGCGCATTCCATTAGTCTTATAGGGTATATCACCTATAACAGTAATTCTTTGTAAAATTTTGAAAATGTATCAAAGATTCCTTTTTAATTTGAACAAGTCATTTTTTAATCTAATACTTTAATGTTATATTTGTTCAAACGTGCAGATATAAAATTGGTTTTTTGTAATTCTTTGTAAAATTTTGAAAATGTATCAAAAATCATAGAATGGTGTCAAGACTTTGAAAATAGAATTCCTTTTAGATAAGAAAAGTTTTCATAAGAGAAGAGACGTAGAATTCTTTGAAACTGTTATTTACAGGAATAGTAACCATTTTTATGAATTTTAAATTCTAAAGAACTGAAAGAAGAGAAGAATTTTTGGAAATAACGTGACAACGGATTCAAGAGAAAAGCAGAAAAAACTACAAAAGCCAAAAGAACAACATTTTTTTTTCTTCTTTTTGTTGTGAAAAAGATTCTTTTGTTTGTTAAAATTTAAAAAAATAAAAAATAAAAATCTGAACCTTTTTTTTTTTAATTTAGAAATTTTTTTTTGATAAGTCTAACTACAAAATTTTGGACAGAAATCCAGTTGGTATTTTTTCTTTTCCTTATTTTCTTTTAAATTGTTTTTTTTTTTTAATAAAATTTGATTTTTGAACCTGCATCTTTCAGACGATGCAACCTTTAAGCACCCCATCTGCGATCTCGACTCATAAGGACATGTTTTTCATTTACACCGTCAAAAACCGGCTGTTTAACAGACGATTTTTAGAGGGTTTTTTTTTAATTATAAAATTAACCTCAAACCCTAACCCTAACCCCTAACCCCTAACCCTTAACCTAACCCTAACCCTAACCCTAACCCTAACCCCTAACAAACAACCGGATGTTGACGGTGTAAATGAAAAAATGTACTTATGAATCGAGATTGCAAAAGGGGTGCCTGAAGGTCATATGGTCCCTTTTTTCTTTTTGTTATGGATGCCAGCGAAAAGATTCTTTTTGTTTGTTAGAAATTCAAAAACAACAAAACGAAAATCTCACTTTTTTTTTTAATTTAGAAATTTTTTTGGGTGGGGCAGAAATCCAGTTGAATTCTTTTTCCTTTTCTTCTTTTAAATTGTTTCTTTATAAAATTTGATTTTTAAACCTGCATCTTTCAATCAGAACATGAAAATAAGGAGCTGATGGTAGGTGGTGGCGCTCCACCTCAGACGTAAAAACAGTCTCCTTGGACTAGCGCTAGTGAAAAAGGGATAGAGATATTTACCTCGTATCCCACTTGTACGGGTTAGGCACAAGGCCCTATTAACATGGGACCACCCACAAGCCAAGACTCATGGGTGGAAAAATTGCATAAATAAATTCCATACATTTCTGTGCTTAGCATGCGTATGAGTACGTGGATGTACTGCCATGCTGGGAACATGTGACTCTGAGAGGTAACCTCTATTAATTCTGGGTTCTCCGGTTCGATCTCTGTCGGGAGGAGATCGTAGGTATACACTGCTGATGAGACCTAATTCTGGTCGAAACAGCTGTACTGTGTTCCACATGTCGCATGTGGTATAAGCTGAGTTTGCTTGTCATGATTATTTCAATTATAAATATATATATATATATATAGTAGTGCACATAAGTATCTGAACAAACAGACAATTGTTTGATTGGAACCAAATTCTTATGATCACCGTTTCCTTTGATGATTCTGTAGAGTGATGAACCTTTATAGAAAATACAGTTTCTGATTATTTTAACAAGAATCAAATCCATTTTTTTTATTTCTCAAGAATTCAGGGTCCATTAAAAAATTTTGCATGATGGAATGATCCAAATTAACGCTAGACCCCATTCTGCCAAACAAACTCAAGAAAAAATATAGTCCTTAGGTTGAGAAGTTCTTCCTCACCCTCCATACTCACCAGACCTTGCTCCATCAGATTTTCACTTATTCCGTTCTTTAGATCATTTCATCGGTGGAAAAAGATTCATAAATGTTCACGAGGTTGAAGCGGAGTTGACTTCCTTTATTTCTTCCAAGGATGTTAATTTTTTTGAAAGAGGGATTAAAAAGTTCCCAAGTATATTGACAAAGGTTATATCTAATGAGGATGACTATTTTGTTGAGCAATAAAGATTTGTCAGTAATATTTCTTTCAATAATTATTCCTAACAAAAATCGCGACAGGACATTCTGGTACCTCTAATATATATATATATATCTATTAATAATGGAGATTCGCTTCCGGTTTTTGTCTGTAACAAAAATTACATCACTGCTTACATCACATTACCGAAAATCATCATAACATAGAATAAATACACTCAAAATTTAAACATGCAACATTAGACAGTCCTCATTGTTTTTTAAAACAAGTTTTAATTGATACATACCTGGTATTATCTATCTATATATAGATTGTTTTATTTTAATATATATTTAAAGTTATCAGAACTAAGTTTCCATTTCAATTTTTTTATTTTTTACTCCTTTAATAAATTTATTTTATTTTTTACTCCTTTAATAAATTTGATGATTTTACTTTACTTATGATACAAACTCTCTGATATTAAATTTTCAACTCCCATCTTCTCTGGCAATATTTATTTTACATCACCCAGAGGGCGTTCTTTTTATTTTGCTAGTGTATATATATATATATAGTAGTGCACATAAGTATTTGAACAGACAATTGTTTGATTGGAACCAAATTCTTATGATCACCGTTTCCTTTTATGATTCTGTAGAGTGATGAACCTTTACAGAAAATACAGTTCATGATTATTTGAACAAGAAGCAAATCCATTTTTTTTATTTCTCAAGAATTCAGGGGTCATTAAAGAATTTTGGATGATGGAACGATCCAAATTAACTGACTTGTTTGGAAATTCTTCCAAATAGAAATGAGAATCTTCCTTTTTATTCATCTCGATTAATTCATAACAAGATTTTAGAAGCATAGAAAAATTCATTTTCATTTTTTATTCTTTTCTTTCTTTTTACAAATTTAATTCTCTTAAAAAAAAAACATTTTCCAGATATTTATCATTGTAGGAATAAGAAGAAAATGAATCAAAGACGAACAACCAACAAAATAGAAGTCAAAGCTAGACGATCGAATGGTTTGGTTTGGTTTGTTTTGTTTTACGGCATATCAACCTCAGTGGGTCATTTAATGCCGATAAAGTTTTGAAATAAATCAATTCTTAATGGACAATACAATTTTTTTATAAATACATTTTTCTATTTAACCCATAGATGGGACCCTAACAGGTACTACCACTCCGGGTCAGAGTGGACCAGGGAGCAATGGTGATGAAGGGGTGCTCCACATTCTCCAAACCTCCAAAACTGGAACCTCACCATCAGATAGAGTTTAACGTCATTCCCAGGACATGTAGACCCGCAGCCAGTGCCTTCTAGCACCCATATGATAAAAAGGGGTTGGGGCTTGCCATAAGGGTAACAGGTTTGGGAAAATCATATAGGTGCTAGGGCTTGACGTGACCAGCCGATTGATCAGAGGGGGCCTCTCCGACCGCCCGTCTAGCCCAAGATAGGGCCAAAGTGGAGTATTGCATGTCATGAACTGCTCATCCACCTGGGCTCTATCCTTAAGCATCACGGGTCGCCACCCATGGCAAACAGGTGGCCCCATTGGGGGAGTCTTACCCCTCTGCAGAGGTGCAGTCGTGCATTCTAACACCCCAACCGACAGGGCGGCGATCGAATGGCCAGACAAATGAAAATATGCATATCATTTCTCTGTCTACCTGTCTATCTCTCTCACTCCCCTCTCTTGTGAAAGAACTTCTACTATGTATATACCCAACATGTGGGTATATGTGTATGAGTATGTAACACTATTTGAATGGATTGTAGGAATAGCTGCCTACAGTCTATGAGGAACAAAAGATAAGTTCACAGAATGTAATGACGAAAGAGAAAGCACATGTACTTTTAACCTTATTTATTCATACTAGCAAATATATGCACCCTCCGGGTGCAAGTATTTTAGTTAAATTCTATAATAAAATATCATATCAAATTAGAAAGACTAATGAAACTGAATAAGAATGTAGATAAAAAGATTTTGAACAGAGGGGGTATGATTGAAAAATAGAACAACTTTGAAACTAACTCTTCCATCATTTTCCGTTACTCCCGTCTTTCATTGGTAAATGTTCCTAATTAAACTGTTTAGTTAAAATAGGAAGTAAAGAATAATATTACAGTTATTTTTTCTTGTTAAGGGATTTCTTTTAAGATTTATTGAGGAGATTTTTGCTCATATTCAATAAGATAAAACCAAACAATTAGAAATCAATAATACTAAGCATATATTTATTAAAATCAATTTTCTAAGATCAATATGCAAATTAGCCTTCCCATTCATACTGTAAACCTCTATTTTGTTGTATATATAAATACAATTGCATGTTATTAGTATGTAGACATGGTCAACAGTGTAAGTAATGTAAAACAATTTTATTAATAATTGAGGTTTAAATAAAAATAAAATCATGGAGAATATGATGTAAATAACTAAAGGAATTGTGACTTGTATAGTAATATAGTTTCGGTTACAGACAGATAAACCCACAATCTCCATTATAATAAGATATAAACTCAACAACAGTCAATATAACAAAGTACTTAGAGGCAGTACTTACAGTTCATATATCTCTCTCGTTGAGGGGGTGTCAGGTTGAGTCTTCAGTTGTTACTCCCTCACTGAGGGGAAAGTTCCTTCAGTCACAAGAGACTGAGACAAGAGCTCGTTTCTACGAGGCTCACACGTTGGTACCAAAACCATAAAGAGGGTTCTTCCCCACCCTGACAAGGGACGTTACCTTTTCTACTTCCTGTCCCCGAAGGCACAGGAGAGTTCTAGTCCCTACATCATTGAGAAGCTCAAAAGACGACAACTAAATGTCAATTGAAATAAAATTAATAATTAATGAATTTTAGGCGGGCATATATGTTCAAAATGTAAGGCTAAACAAATCAAGCAAATGTCAATCCCTGAATGTACATTTTGACCTATTAGGTCTCATCAGCAAGGTTATAGACATGGGAGACTGCTCCGTGTGAGCCTTACATTTGAACATATATGCCCGCCTAAAATTCATTAATTATTAACTGATTAATTTTCAAAATTAGGTACGACTTCAATCAAGCACATATCCTTCAAAAATTGTCGGCTTAAAGCCATATAAAAACAAATACATTTGTTTGTTTACTTACCTCATATATGTAGAGGGATTAAAGCACTAGGTTTAACTCACCACTTAACCCATTAAACCTGTGTTTTTTAATTTTCCTAATATACTACATATATATATATATATATATATATATATGCTTAATTAGAGTCGTACCTAATTTTGAAAATTAATTAATTAATAATGAATTAGCGGGAATACCTATTAAATGTATGGCTAAACAAATCGAGAAAAATCAATCTCTGTATGTACATTTCGGCCTATTAGGCCTCAATACAGAGCTATAGATCGGAAGACCGCCCTGTGCGTGATTTGAAACTGGACTGCCAAGCTGACAGGCTGATCCCATAACCCTACACTAAACGGACTTCTTAGATTTTACGATTTGTTTAGAGTAGGTTAATATTCCTCTTCTAGTGACTTTTATTACACGACGATATGATAAGTTGTAAACACGGTTTGTTTTGGAATGGCTTTTTTCCGATAATTTTTGGGAGAATAAGTGCTAAATTGGAGTCGTACCTAATTTTGAAAATTCCAATCTATAGCTCTGCTGATGAGGCCTAATAGGCCGAAATGTACATACAGAGATTGATTTTTCTCGATTTGTTTAGCCATACATTTAATAGGTATTCCCGCCTAATTCATTATTAATTAATTAATTTCAAAATTAGGTACGACTCCAATTAAGCACTTATTCTCCCAAAAATTATCGGCAAAAAGCCATTCCAAAACAACCGAATATATATATATATATATATATATATATATATATATATATATATATATGTGTTGTATTTTAGGAGGTCTCCATATGCTTCTCTCGGTATATATTTTTATGTTTTTTTTAAGTTGTGCATTATTACGAAGCATCTAAAAATAAATGAAGAACTCGAGGTTATGGAGTATTGGATTCACTTATTTTTATTATTATTATTTTTTATCATAAATAAAATCCGTTTAGTTTCTGCTTCTAAAATTCTGCTTCGGGATTCTAAAATTACAAACTCACATGAGGGGACTGAACGCTGACATTGGAATACTCCGTTATCATAAATTTTTTACAGACGCTGCCGCTGTCAATAACAACAGAGACAAAAGATCCGTTGAACAGGAACAACAGTCATTTGATAAAGGGAATCTAACGAACCCGAAAATTTATGATAAAACATAATAATAAAAAATTAAGTGAATCCAATACTCCATAACATCGAGTTCATTCATTTATTTTTAGATGCTTCGTAATAACGCCCAACATAAATATATAATATATATATATATATTATATATATATATTATATATATAAGAATTTTAGTAATATATAGATATCATCAATCATCATCATCATCATCATCATCAGGATGCACTGGCAGCACAGATTCCCATGACTCTCTCTCACTACCCATCCCTATCAATCATTGCTCCTGGCAAGTCTTCTTCACAGTATCCAGAATCTGTACAGAGCTGATTGATATATGTTTTTGCTGGTCATCCTACACTGGTGTGCCCATGTGTAGGTGTCCGCAGTAGAACGTCATCCTTGCTTCTCCAGCAGTGTCCAACATGTTCAACTTACTCGGAAAATCAGCTCACAATAAACAGATAGTCATCATTGGCAATTCAGGTGCTTTGGCATTGTCCCTTCCAGCTGGAAAGTTTTGGCTCAAGACGCCCTCGGTGGCGGCAGAATCTCCATAGAGGACTGTACATGTCAGAAGTCACCCTGATACAACATCATGAAGCTAAAAGGTCCATAAGAAAGCAACAGCAACAAAGCATCGGAACATCATCATCTACAGGACAACCTACAAATGCAAAATCTGTGGTCGAGAATGTTTCTCAACATAGGACTTCATAGTCACAGGAGGCGCTGCAACCTCAGGGGCACACAAAAACTTTTATCATAGTCTTTCGAGACTGAATTGCCAATGATGACTAACTATGACAGAGAACAAAAAAGAGCAAGACATTGCCTTGCTTGCCGGGATCGAGCCCGCGTCCTCCGCATGCGAAGTAGACGTGATTTAAGCATTGGACGGACGCGAAGTGCCAGGATGTTTTGGTAAATGTATACATAAATAACGTGTGAGTCAAATGCGGGCAGTAAGAAATTGCAGTAGCAGGTTGACTGACGCGAACGACCGAGTAAAGAAAGGTGATTTTTGCAGCTGCTAAACGAAAACGAAGAGCGTGTTGACCAGGGGAAGGTTTGGCTTGCTAGAAGACTGTGGACCCGCTTGTTTTTGGCCCCCCCCCTCTCGGCGGGAGCTTGTTGATACGAACATCTATTCCCCCCCTATATTTCCCCCTTCCATACTAAAACCGTTGAAGTTGCCCTACTGACCTCAAAGATTCCTTTTTAATTTGAACGTCATCCTTGCTTCTCAGCAGTGTCCACACATGTTCATTTTTTTTAATCTAATACTTTAATGTTATATTTAATCAAACGTGCAGATATAAATTGGGTTTTTGTAATTGTTGTGAGGTTTTAAAAGGATCAAATAAGAACAAACGACGGTAACAAATGTAGGAAAATGTATTAACAAAAAGTAGACAAATACAATACAGAGAAGTGGGAATTACGTCCGATAAATAGAATTGGGAGCTGACTCACATTGGCTTACTCTCAAGCACAATTGTCCCTGTTACTTATAGTAACCCGTAGGCGCATTCCATTAGTCTTATAGGTTGTATCACCTATAACAGTAATTCTTTGTAAAATTTTGAAAATGTATCAAAGATTCCTTTTTAATTTGAACAAGTCTTTTTTTTAATCTAATACTTTAATGTTATATTGATCAAACATGCAGATATAAAATTGTTTTTTTTGTAATTGTTGTGAGGTTTTAAGGGTCAAATAAGAACAAAACGACGGGTAACAAATGTAGGAAAATGTATAAACAAAAGAGTAGACAATTACAGTACAGAGAAGTGGGAATTACGTCCGACAAATAGAGTTATGAGCTGACTCGCATTGTGGGTTTTTAGGGTCAAATAAGAACAAACGATGGTAACAAATGTAGGAAAATGTATTAACAAAAAGTAGACAAATACAATACAGAGAAGTGGGAATTACGTCTGATAAATAGAATTGTGAGCTGACTCGCATTGGCTTACTCTCAAGCCACAATTGTCCCTGTTACTTATAGTAACCCGTCGGCGCATTCCATTAGTCTTATAGGTTGTATCACCTATAACAGTAATTCTTTGTAAAATTTTGAAAATGTATCAAAGATTCCTTTTAATTTGAACAAGTCATTTTTTTAATCTAATACTTTAATGTTATATTTGTTCAAACGTGCAGATATAAAACTGGTTTTTTGTAATTCTTTGTAAAATTTTGAAAATGTATCAAAAATCATAGAATGGTGTCAAGACTTTGAAAATAGAATTCCTTTTAGATAAGAAAAGTTTTCTTTTTAATAAATCATAAGAGAAGAGACGTAGAATTCTTTGAAACTGTTATTTACAGGAATAGTACCATTTTTATGAATTTTAAATTCTAAAGAACTGAAAGAAGAGAAAATTTTTGGAAATAACGTGACAACGGATTCAAGAAGAAAGCAGAAAAAACTACAAAAGCCAAAAGAACAACATTTCTTTTTTTCTTCTTTTTGTTGTGAAAAAGATTCTTTTGTTTGTTAAAGTTAAAAAAAAAAAATAAAAATCTGACCTTTTTTTTTTTAATTTGAAATTTTTTTTTGATAAGTCTAACTACAAAATTTTGGACAGAAATCCAGTTGGTATTTTTTTCTTTCCTTATTTTCTTTAAAATTGTCTTTTTTTTTTTAATAAAATTTGATTTTTGAACCTGCATCTTTCAGACGATGCAACCTTTAAGCACCCCATCTGCGATCTCGACTCATAAGGACAGTTTTTCATTTCAACCGTCAAAAACCGGCTGTTTAACAGACGATTTTTAGAGGGTTTTTTTTAATTATAAAATTAACCTCAAACCCTAACCCTAACCCCTAACCCCTAACCCTTAACCCTAACCCCTAACCCTAACCCCTAACCCTAACCCCTAACAAACAACTGGATGTTGACGGTGTAAATGAAAAAATGTACTTATGATCGAGATTGCAAAAGGGGTGCCTGAAGGTCATATGGTCCCTTTTTTCTTTTTGTTATGGATGCCAGCGAAAAGATTCTTTTGTTTGTTAGAAATTCAAAAACAACAAACGAAAATCCACTTTTTTTTTTAATTTAGAAATTTTTTTGGGTGGGCAGAAATCCAGTTGGCATTCTTTTTCCTTTTCTTCTTTTAAATTGTTTCTTATAAAATTTGATTTTTAAACCTGCATCTTTCAATCAGAACATGAAAATAAGGAGCTGATGGTAGGTGTGGCGCTCCACCTCAGACGTAAAAACAGTCTCCTTGGACTAGCGCTAGTGAAAAAGGGATAGAGATATTTACCTCGTATCCCACTTGTACGGGTTAGCACAAGGCCCTATTAACATGGGACCACCCACAAGCCAAGACTCATGGGTGGAAAAATTGCATAAATAAATTCCATACATTTCTGTGCTTAGCATGCGTATGAGTACGTGGATGTACTGCCATGCTGGGAACATGTGATCTGAGAGGTAACCTCTATTAATTCTGGGTTCTCCGGTTCGATCTCTGTCGGGAGGAGATCGTAGGTATACACTGCTGATGAGACCTAATTCTGGTCGAAACAGCTGTACTGTGTTCCACATGTCCGCATGTGGTATAAGCTGAGTTTGCTTGTCATGATTATTTCAATTATAAATATATATATATATATATATGTAGTGCACATAAGTATCTGAACAAACAGACAATTGTTTGATTGGAACCAATTCTTATGATCACCGTTTCCTTTGATGATTCTGTAGAGTGATGAACCTTTATAGAAAATACAGTTTCTGATTATTTTAACAGAATCAAATCCATTTTTTTTATTTCTCAAGAATTCAGGGTCCATTAAAAAATTTGCATGATGGAATGATCCAAATTAACGCTAGACCCCATTCTGCCAAACAACTCAAGAAAAAATAAAGTCCTTAGGTTGAGAAGTTCTTCCTCACCCTCCATACTCACCAGACCTTGCTCCATCAGATTTTCACTTATTCCGTTCTTTAGATCATTTCATCGGTGGAAAAAGATTCATAAATGTTCACGAGGTTGAAGCGGAGTTGACTTCCTTTATTTCTTCCAAGGATGTTAATTTTTTTGAAAGAGGGATTAAAAAGTTCCCAAGTATATTGACAAAGGTTATATCTAATGAGGATGACTATTTTGTTGAGCAATAAAGATTTGTCAGTAATATTTCTTTCAATAATTATTCCTAACAAAAATCGCGACAGGACATTCTGGTACCTCTAAATATATATATAATATCTATTAATAATGGAGATTCGCTTCCGGTTTTTGTCTGTAACAAAAATTACATCACTGCTTACATCACATTACCGAAAATCATCATAACATAGAATAAATACACTCAAATTTAAACATGCAACATTAGACAGTCCTCATTGTTTTTTTAAAACAATTTTAATTGATACATACCTGGTATTATCTATCTATATATAGATTGTTTTATTTTAATATATATTTAAAGTTATCAGAACTAAGTTTCCATTTCAATTTTTTTATTTTTTACTCCTTTAATAAATTTATTTTATTTTTTACTCCTTTAATAAATTTGATGATTTTACTTTACTTATGATACAAACTCTCTGATATTAAATTTTCAACTCCCATCTTCTCTGGCAATATTTATTTTACATCACCCAGAGGGCGTTCTTTTTATTTTGCTAGTGTATATATATATATATAGTAGTGCACATAAGTATTTGAACAGACAATTGTTTGATTGGAACCAAATTCTTATGATCACCGTTTCCTTTTATGATCTGTAGAGTGATGAACCTTTACAGAAAATACAGTTCATGATTATTTGAACAAGAAGCAAATCCATTTTTTTTATTTCTCAAGAATTCAGGGGTCATTAAAGAATTTTGGATGATGGAACGATCCAAATTAACTGACTTGTTTGGAAATTCTTCCAAATAGAAATGAGAATCTTCCTTTTTATTCATCTCGATTAATTCATAACAAGATTTTAGAAGCATAGAAAAATTCATTTTCATTTTTTATTCTTTCTTTCTTTTACAAATTTAATTCTCTTAAAAAAAAACAACATTTTCCAGATATTTATCATTGTAGGAATAAGAAGAAAATGAATCAAAGACGACAAACCAACAAAATAGAAGTCAAAGCTAGACGATCGAATGGTTTGGTTTGGTTTGTTTTGTTTTACGGCATATCAACCTCAGTGGGTCATTTAATGCCGATAAAGTTTTGAAAAATCAATTCTTAATGGACAATACAATTTTTTATAATACATTTTTCTATTAACCCATAGATGGGACCCTAACAGGTACTACCACTCCGGGTCAGAGTGGACCAGGGAGCAATGGTGATGAAGGGGTGCTCCACATTCTCCAAACCTCCAAAACTGGAACCTCACCATCAGATAGAGTTTAACGTCATTCCCAGGACATGTAGACCCGCAGCCAGTGCCTTCTAGCACCCATATGATAAAAAGGGGTTGGGGCTTGCCATAAGGGTAACAGGTTTGGGAAAATCATATAGGTGCTAGGGCTTGACGTGACCAGCCGATTGATCAGAGGGGGCTCTCCGACCGCCCGTCTAGCCCAAGATAGGGCCAAAGTGGAGTATTGCATGTCATGAACTGCTCATCCACCTGGGCTCTATCCTTAAGCATCACGGGTCGCCACCCATGGCAAACAGGTGGCCCCATTGGGGGAGTCTTACCCCTCTGCAGAGGTGCAGTCGTGCATTCTAACACCCCAACCGACAGGGCGGCGATCGAATGGCCAGACAAATGAAAATATGCATATCATTTCTCTGTCTACCTGTCTATCTCTCTCACTCCCTCTCTTGTGAAAGAACTTCTCAATGTATATACCCAACATGTGGGTATATGTGTATGAGTATGTAACACTATTTGAATGGATTGTAGGAATAGCTGCCTACAGTCTATGAGGAACAAAAGATAAGTTCACAGAATGTAATGACGAAAGAGAAAGCACATGTACTTTTAACCTTATTTATTCATACTAGCAAATATATGCACCCTCCGGGTGCAAGTATTTTAGTTAAATTCTATAATAAAATATCATATCAAATTAGAAAGACTAATGAAACTGAATAAGAATGTAGATAAAAAGATTTTGAACAGAGGGGTATGATTGAAAAATAGAACAACTTTGAAACTAACTCTTCATCATTTTCCGTTACTCCGTCTTTCATTGTAAATGTTCCTAATTAAACTGTTTAGTTAAAATAGGAAGTAAAGAATAATATTACAGTTATTTTTTCTGTTAAGGGATTTCTTTTAAGATTTATTGAGGAGATTTTTGCTCATATTCAATAAGATAAACCAAACAATTAGAAATCAATAATACTAAGCATATATTTATAAAATCAATTTTCTAAGATCATTATGCAAATTAGCCTTCCCATTCATACTGTAAACCTCTATTTTGTTGTATATATAAATACAATTGCATGTTATTAGTATGTAGACATGGTCAACAGTGTAAGTAATGTAAAACAATTTTATTAATAATTGAGGTTTAAATAAAAATAAAATCATGGAGAATATGATGTAAATAACTAAAGGAATTGTGACTTGTATAGTAATATAGTTTCGGTTACAGACAGATAAACCCACAATCTCCATTATAATAAGATATAAACTCAACAACAGTCAATATAACAAAGTATTTAGAGGCAGTACTTACAGTTCATATATCTCTCTCGTTGAGGGGGTGTCAGGTTGAGTCTTCAGTTGTTACTCCTCACTGAGGGGAAAGTTCCTTCAGTCACAAGAGACTGAGACAAGAGCTCGTTTCTACGAGGCTCACACGTTGGTACCAAAACCAAAAAGAGGGTTTTTCCCCACCCTGACAAGGGACGTTACCTTTTCTACTTCCTGTCCCCGAAGGCACAGGAGAGTTCTAGTCCCTACATCATTGAGAAGCTCAAAAGACGACACATAAATGTCAATTGAAATAAAATTAATAATTAATGAATTTTAGGCGGGCATATATGTTCAAATGTAAGGCTAAACAAATCAAGCAAATGTCAATCCCTGAATGTACATTTTGACCTATTAGGTCTCATCAGCAAGGTTATAGACATGGAGACTGCTCTGTGAAGCCTTACATTTAACATATATTAAAAAATTAATAATTAATGAATTTTAGGCGGGCATATATGTTCAAATGTAAGGCTAACAAATCAAGAAAATGTCAATCCCTGAATGTACATTTTGACCTATTAGGTCTCATCAGCAAGGTTATAGACATGGGAGACTGCTCCGTGTGAGCCTTACATTTGAACATATATGCCCGCCTAAAATTCATTAATTATTAACTGATTAATTTTCAAAATTAGGTACGACTTCAATCAAGCACATATCCTTCAAAAATTGTCGGCTTAAAGCCATATAAAAACAAATACATTTGTTTGTTTACTTAACCTCATATATGTATATATCAAAGCAAACACACAGAACACAGAGAGAGAGAGAGAGAGAGAGAGAGAGAGAGAGAGAGAGAGAGAGAGAGAGAGACACACACACATACACACAGATACACATACACACACATAGAGAAAGAGAGATGCAGNATTATAAGCAAAACACACACGACACACACGAGAGAAGAGAGAGAGAGAGAGAGAAGAGAGAGAGAGAAGAGAGAGAAACACACACACATACACACAGATACACATACAACACACACATAGAGAAAGAGAGATGCACGCACACACTCAGACACACTATAATGCAAATAATTTTGTAAACAACTGTCAATATTACTGAAATTGAATATTAAATGCTTTTTAAAACTTAGAATTTATTTTTGTATAAATTTTGTCCATGTGACAAATGAAAAAGATGAAAATAATTGAAATTCAACCTTGGTTATTCAATTTTAAACAAGTGAACAACCAGCCGGTTTGTTTGTTAATAAATATTGATTTGTTCAGACAGTTTTTTATTAAACTTTTTATCATTCACACACACACAACACACACACACACATATATATACAGGTGAGGCAAAATGATCTGACACATTTGTGGTTTCATCATGGGTGCATAGAAGCGATGGCGAGGTCTCTACATGTCCTGGAATGACATAAACTCATCTCTCTGCACGCACACACTCAGACACACTATATATGCAAATAATTTTGTAAACAACTGTCAATCATTACTGAAATTGAATATTAAATGCTTTTTAAAACTTAGAATTTATTTTTGTATAAATTTTGTCCATGTGACAAATGAAAAAGATGAAAATAATTGAAATTCAACCTTGGGTTATTCAATCTTAAACAAGTGAACAACCAGCCGGTTTGTTTGTTAATCAAATATTGATTTGATTCAGACAGTTTTTTTTATTAACTTTTTATCTTTCAAAATATGAACACACACACACACACACACACACAATATATACAGGGTCAGGCAAAATGATCTGACACATTTGTAGGTTTAATAAAATGCAAATGAAGTAAAGAAACAAAAAAGAAGAAAATGAATCAAAGACGAACAACCAACAAAATAGAAGTCAAAGCTAGACGATCGAATGGTTTGGTTTGGTTTGTTTTGTTTTACGGCATATCAACCTCAGTGGGTCATTTAATGCCGATAAAGTTTTTGAAATAAATCAATTCTTAATGGATAATACAATTTTTTTATAAATACATTTTTCTATCTAACCCATAGATGGGACCCTAACAGGTACTACCACTCCGGGTCAGAGTGGACCAGGGAGCAATGGTGATGAAGGGGTGCTCCACATTCCCCAAACCTCCAAAACTGGAACCTCATCATCAGATAGAGTTTAACGTCATTCCCAGGACATGTAGACCCGCAGCCACCGCCTTCTAGCACCCATATGATAAAAAGGGGTTGGGGCTTGCCATAAGGGCAATAGGGTTGGGAAAATTATATAGGTGCTAGGGCTTGACGTGACCAGCCGATTGATCGGAGGGGGCCTCTCCAACTGCCCGTCTAGCCCAAGATAGGGCCAAAGTGGAGTATTGCATATCATGAACTGCTCATCCACCTGGGCTCTATCCTTAAGCATCACGGGTCGCCACCCATGGCAAACAGGTGGCCCCATTGGGGAGTCTTACTCCTCTGCAGAGGTGCAGTCGTAATAAAATGCAAATAAAGTAAAGAAACAAAAAAGTGTTTTTATTTTCGAAAAGTACATATAATGCCATTTTTTTCATATAATGCCATTTTGTTTTGTTTCTTTATAATGCCATTGTTTTTCGTTTCTTTTTCAGTTGCTGCCATGAATTGGACTGGTGAACATCGCCCTTTCATTTCGGAAACGTTTATCAAAACAAACGAATCTGTAACTGCAACACAAAGAGCGTTCCGTTTGTACTTCAATCTTGGTAGACATGATCCCGTACCAGATCGAAACACGATCTTGTTATGGGTTACCAACTTCAGAGCTACTGGTTCTGCATTGAAACAAAAATCAACCGGCCGACCTCGCACTGCCAGAACTCTAGAAAATGTGGCAGCGGTAAGAGCTTCAGTTCAAGTCTCCACTCCGTTCCACATTTAAACGCGCCCAGGCTCTTAGACTTTCCGAAAGAAGTTTGCGAAGAATTCTTCACAATGATCTTCAAATGCATCCATAAAAAATGATGTTGATAAACGTTTCCACAATGAAAGCGCGATGCTCACCAGTCCAATTCATGGCAGCAACTGAAAAAGAAACGAAAAACAATGGCATTATAAAGAAACAAAACAAAATGGCATTATATGAAAAAAAAATGGCATTATATGTACTTTTCGAAAATAAAACACTTTTTTGTTTCTTTACTTCATTTGCATTTTATTAAACCTACAAATGTGTCAGATTATTTTGCCTGACCCTGTATGTATATATATATATATATATATATATATATATATATATCTTTGAAAGGAAGGAAAAACTTAACACTGTAATTCCATAATAAATTTATTTCGACCAAAATTGGGGCCTTTATAAATCTAAGTTGATTTAACAAAGCTCCCCAATTCAAGTCTCATCAGATGGAAAATATTGCTCTGCATATAATCTAAAAAGATTATTATACATTGAGCTCTCTGTAGTGATTTAAATATTCACTGTATACTGTATACTGCTACTCATACGCTGAGTTGGCGAGGGCCGGTATCGAACCAGGAACCTTCAAGTCCTCAGCCAAACACTCTACTGACTGAGCTAAACCAGCCAAACTCTGTTTATTCCTTTTGTCACTTGGTCTGAAGATCACAAGATCCAAAGTTACTCAGCTTCCTACTTTACTCAACAGATCTCTGGGCTACTCATACACTGAGTTGGTGAGGGCCGGTATTGAACCAAGAGCCTTTGCTTCCTAGTCAGACACTCTACTGACTAAGCTAAACCGGCACAATATTTGGAGGTTTGGTTTAGTCTAAGTGTTTAATGGCATATCAATTCCTTATGGGTTATTTAAGGCCAAAATTTTATTCATTTGTAAATGTTTGATTGTAATCATAACTATTTAGAGGTTTGGTTTAGTTTATGTGTTTAATGGCATATCAACTCCTTATGGGTTATTTAATGCCAAAATATGATTAATTTGTAAATGTTTGATTGTAATCATAACTATTTAGAGGTTTGGTTTGGTTTATGTGTTTAATGGCATATCAACTCCTTATGGGTTATTTAATGCCAAAATTTGATTAATTTGTAAATGTTTGATTGTAATCATAACTATTATTCCTTTTGTCACTTGGTCTGAAGATCACAAGATCCACAGTTACTTATAGAATCTATTAATAATGGAGATTCGCT
>JALAJA010000206.1:62251-67251 GCA_023376005.1 Doryteuthis pealeii | reverse complement strand
ATTTTTTAATAAATAAAAATAGGAAATAAAAATAAAACCAGATTAAGTGACATTTGATCACAAATTTAAAAAAAAAAGAAAGCTAGATTAATTTATCATGTGAATTTATTATTATAGTGTATGGGTTGATGGGATGTATATATATATATATATATGCTTGTTCATAAGTGAATTGAGACCCATCTGATGAGGCAAAAATTTGGGGAGCCGGTTTAAATCAACTTAGATTTATATGGGCCCCAATTTTTGTCGAAATAAATTTATTATGGGATTACTGTATTGAGTTCTTCCTTTATTGATAAATATTGCTCTGTATATAATCTAAAAGGTTATTTTACATTGAGCTCTCTTTAGTGATTTAATGATTCACTGTATTTATACATACTGGATCATCAATATTAGTACAGTGGATCTTGAAATCACATATAGAATCATCCCTTACTACCAAGTTTTGGATAAATCTCTTATATATATATATATATATATATATATATATATAAAGGAAGTGAATCCGACGGTATGTCGTATAATAAAAAATTGAAAAAACACAGGTTTAAATGACTTAAGTGGTGAGTTTATTGGCCGACGCTGCAATGTTTCGATCTATTAATTAGATCATCTTCAGGGCTTTTGTTGGTATGTGGAAGGTGATAAAAAATTTTTTTTTTTAGAATAAGGAGAAAGGTGAGTAATAGTCCTTGTTTATCGGTCTGTTTAAAATTTGAAGTCTGAGAAAAAAGAACGTTGAAAAAATGAACGGTTTGAAATATGACGTCAAATAATCTTTTTTGCGGTGTGAGTATTAGAATGTGTAAGTGTTTGTATCGAAAAAAGCATTGTGCATTTTTTATGTGTTTATGAATGTGTGGTTTGCTTTTTTGCAAAAAAGGAATATATATATATATATATATATATATATATATATATATGGGTAATTACAATAAACACACCATAAGGTCACATATATTAAGACAGAAAAACAAAGAACTCAGAAATTCAACAAGTAATATGTATATTAAAACAAAAGATTACAATAATCAAGAATACTGATCAAAGTCCTGCAGAATATGCTTTTTTAAATGTTCATGTAATAAGAGGATGAAAGAGTGGAGTTCTATATATATTTACCAACCCCTCTGCATGAGCAGGATGCGACACAAGGTCAATTTCTTAAGCAGAGTTTAACAGGTTTGAATTCAGAGGTTTCCTTCTTCTAGACTGGTTGCCTAGCCATGGCTAAAAAGCCCAGTCTGCCCTGCTTTTTTACCCATAGCTGGAGGGAGAGTTTGATTCATACCTATCCCAAGGGTATTAGTGCCATGTGAAATGTCAACAGCTTTATCCAGGAATTGAACTCGTGTTGACTAGTCCGTTTCCTACAATTCTAACCATTAGACCACGCCCCTCTTATAAGGGGAGTGGAGTAACTTGTTGATAGAGAAAGATATTGTAACATAATGGGCGGGCCCTACCGGAACACCTATATTTGTGTCCTTGTGCCAGACACACAGAGAAACCTTTAAAAAATGTAGTACTGATTCTCTGATATTACTGGGTGGTCTTTGAAGAATCGGCCCGAAAAGAAATAAAAAAAACCCTTACCAAGATTTCGGTGACATGGGGTCTACCTTTAACGAAAACCTAGTATTCGCTACGGCCAGTCGTCCTTTGATCTAAAAGGCCGTGAACTCTATTTGACCAGAATGATTCAGAACAATCGAATGTTCTTTTCCTTCTAGAAAGAATTAGATAGTTCCAGAAAAAATGATTCTAGATGATTCCTTTGAGATAGTATATAAGGAACCCGACTAGGAACCGTCAGTTAGTCAGTGATAGTTAGTCAAGGGCGGGCGGAGCTTGGTGCTGGAAGCTGAGATCCATGAATGATCTGTAGTCGCTGAGGACGAGAAAAGGGCTGGCCTTAAGATTTACCAACTGACGAAAGTTTATTACCCACAAGAACTGAAACTCTAAGAACGATAGGAAGATATCAATTAAACTGACAATCTCTCTCTCAAAGTTAAGAAGCTTGAATTTACCCCAATAAACTCATGAAAATAGACTCGGTATTATAGTCTTCTCTACTATGACAAAGATACTACGACAGTATCGTGAATGGGATGACCACTAGATACCCGTGGAGATAATCAATTGACCGTGACTAAGAGCCCGTGGTGTGCGTAAGGTGATACTTCCTTGACCTGCTACTAGCCACCAAGAACTACTGAATATAGTAAACAACCAAATGTTTACACGTGTGAACGCCACCACGTTACATATACGATTGGTAGTATCGTGAAAAGGCAATACGTTACAATATAGCTTGTAATATATTCAGCAGTAGGCAAATATTTCTTAAATCGAGAGACGTGGACTATCTAGCCATATTTGATCTTTCTGAACTGTTCTTCAAAAACCTTCGTTTATATAAGATTTACCTAGGCTCCAAATAGGTATTTTTGAAAAACTTCCTTTTTATGCGCGAACACATCTGATGGGTTGAAAATTATCATTTTTAATATTTCTATTTTTCTTTCTTTCTAGCTGCACCGATCCTATGCGCAAAGCGTTTATTTTTGTCATTTTTAATTCTGCTTTCAAAGCGTTAACTTCTGGCTTACCACAAAACCAAGCTATGTAGCAGAAACCTTATCAAGGGAATAAACACATGGGCTGTCCCTCTTGTAAGATACTCGGGACCATTCTTAAATGGACAAGAGAGGAGCTCTAGCAGATGGACCAAAGGACAAGGAAACTCATGACCAAGCACAAAGCATTACACCCAAGCAACGACATAGACAGACTATATGTGCCAAGAAAAGAAAGGGGGTGAAGGGGTCTCACCAATATTGAAGATAATGTAGACAATCCACGCACTTGACGAATATATTGATAAAAGTAAGGAAAGACTAATTGCAGCAGCCAGGAAAAACAATTGCAACATAATGACAAGCAGAAATACATCAAAAACTAAAATACAGAAATGGTAAGAAAAACAACTACATAGGTACTTCAAGCGTCAAACTCAAGAGATATCACATCAGAAGACATGGACATGGCTAAGAAAAGGAAACCTCAAGAGAGAAACCGAATCGCTTATAATCACAGCACAAGACAATGCCATAAAAACAAACTATATAACTTCCGGCTCACTACATTATAATGTATTGGATTGGTTTGTAGTTGGTTCTGAACCCCAATTTAGTTGGATCTTCCTTCTTGTGGGATTGTAAGCTGAAAGGGAATTTAGGAAAAGAAGCGAAAGGAACAAAGTTGAGGGTAACTTTAGGGTAAGACTTTTATTTGTTGATTCACACTATTTCGGTGTTTTTGAAGGTTGCGTGTTCATATTACGTCGTGCTCACCATTTATGAGGAGTTACTGGTTGTCAGTTCTATGTGGTTTAAGCTTGCTTGTAGTTGTGTCTAAACCCCCAATATAGTTGGATCTTCCTTCTTGTGGGCTGGTAAGTTGAAAGGGAATTTAGTAAAAGAAGTGAAAGGAACAAAGATGAGGATAACTTTAGGGTAAGACTTTTATTTGTTGATTCACACTATTTCTTTGAGGGAAAATATTTTCCCAAGTCAATAGGTGTTTGTAGCAAGATGGGGAATATCCTGAGTTTTGCGAGAACTACTATTAGAAAAGGAGGAAGAAGAAATAAGAGTGAGTAAAGGCTTTTAAAAAAAGTGATGTTCATAAAACAGGTTGTCGTGAATTTGACCGGGGCGTGACCCCCGAATGGAGAATTGAATGTCAACTGGAAGTTTCAGGTGTTGACCGGAACCAGAAGTCACGTGGTGACATGGAACGAAGAAAAATACTGGTCTCTTTTTGCTTTCGGACGCGTAGGGTACAGACTGGACCTTGGGTCCCTTGTGTGGGACCACAGTAATTTAACAGTGTCCTCTCTCTCTTTCTCTCTGCCTTTCCTCCTCTCCGACACAACCCATGATACAAGCCCTGGAAATAAAAGCTAAGCAGCTTGTGACGATATATTTCTCGCATTATATTTTTTTATCGACAAGATGACCGCCACGTGCCGAACACCTTTTTAGTGTCGAGAATTTGGAGGAACGTTGACAAGACCCGCTATACAACATATATCGATATTAAACGTTACGTATATCGCTTTTGGTACTGTGAATATATCACGACCACCACGTTACATGTTTCCACTTCAAAGTCTTGGGTAAAAAGGCCCGAAAGTCCTTTTTGGCGCAAAGAATTCAGGTTTTTTCTGCACATGCCCTGAGGACTCTTCTGGAGATTGTAATTTTTTTGTGTCTTTTTTTATTACTTTTATATTTAATTTGGTAATCCTTAATTTGTTCCTCATAAATTCCTACCATAAAATAAACTGAACCTTCATTTTATGTCCGTGTTTTTGCAATAAATGTTTTATTTTTCTTGCAACCATTATTTTACAATACTGAATATATTTTCTTTATTTAAAAACATTTATTGCAAACATATATATTTTCTATTTCTCTGAATGTTTGAGATGAGGCTTGATGATTAGTATTATCTGCATTATTCGGACTATTGTCTCCATCTTCATTGTTATTTGTACAACTTTTCGGCCGATATACCCTCCGGCCTTCTTCAGGTATTTCTTGTCGGACCGAGTTTGAAAAGAAGGTTCCCGAGTCCGAGAAGGTTCCCAAGTACAACAAGAAGGCCAGAGGGCATATCGGCCGAAACGTTGTACAAATAACAATGAAGATGGGGACAATAGTCCGAATAACGCAGATAATACTATATATATTTTCTTTATTTAAAAACATTTATTGCAAACATATTTTAAACATTTATTGCAAAAACACGGACATAAAATGAGGGTTTAGTTTATTTTATGGCAGGAATTTACAAGGAACAAGTTAAGGATTACCTTTTAAATTTATGATGGTTAAAATTTAAAAGAAGAAAAGAAAAAAAAATACCAACTGGAATTCTGTCCAAAATTTGTTATGTGTAGAGCTTATTCAAAAAGTAAAAAT
>JALAJA010000206.1:30338-62151 GCA_023376005.1 Doryteuthis pealeii | reverse complement strand
TTTCTTTCTTTTCTTTCTTTTTTCTTTCTTTCCTTTCTTTCTCATTTCCTCTTTTCATTTTGTTTGTTGAACTTTCTTTCTGTTCTTTCTCTTTTTCTTCTTTATCATTTTTTGTTTCCTTCCTTCTTTCTCACTTTTTCAGGTCTTGAATCTGATATATATATTATATATTATAATATATAATATATATTCAGTAGGGTAGTCGTCGGGATTTGAAAAAAAATTTAAAAATAAAAAAAAAACGAGTTTCCCATCCTGTTTGTACAAATCCAGTGCATTAATGTTAAATTTTTATGACAACCTTTGAAATCACAATTTCATAATATTGTATGGTATAATATATTTACACTCTAATATATATTGACAGACACATACCACCCACACATATATTATTTCTCTAAAATGTACTCTTATTAGCACATTGACATGATATATTATATATATATAGTATATAATATATATATATATTTGGAGGATATGTGCTTATTTGAAGCGTCGTACCTAATTTTTGAAAATTAATTAGTTAATAATTAATGATTTAGGCGGGCATATATGTTCAAATGGTAAGGCTTAAACAAGCGAGAAATTGTTTTAGCCTTTCATTTGAACATATATGGCCCCCTTTAGATTTATTAATTATAACTAATTAATTTCAAAATTAGGTATGACTTCAAATTAAGCACATATCCTCCAAAAATTGTCAGCTTAAAGCCATATAAAAAAATGAAACATGTGTTTGTTTACTTACCCTCATATATATATATACAATATATATATATATATATATATATTATGAGGGAAAAATGAGTAAAGAAAAGAAATGTAAATGATAAAATGAATTTAATCGATATTCACATTATCCTTTTACATTTTTTTCTTTACTCATTTTTCCTCATATTGTCGGAAATATACAATTCCTTTTTCATTTCATATATATATTATTGTAGTATATTTAAGAAAATTGAAAAAACACAGGTTTAAATAAGGAAGGTGATAAAAAATTTTTTATCACAGAATAATTTCTTTTCTAGTTATTCAGTGATAAAAAAAATTGCCTTTCTCATTATTCTGTGATAAAAAATTTTTTTATCACCTTCCTTATACCAACAAATGCCCTGAAGAAGATCTAATTAATAGATCGAAACACTGCAGCATCGGCCAATAAATTTACCACTTAACTTATTTAAATCTGTGTTTTTTCAATTTTCTTAATATACTACATATATATATATATGAAAATGAAAAAGGAATTGAATCCGACAATATGAGGAAAAATGAGTAAAGAAAAAAATGTAAAAGGATAAAATGTGATATCGATTAAATTCATTTTATCCATTTACATTTCTTTTCTTTACTCATTTTTCCTCATATATATATATATATATATATATATGTATATATATATATGAGGGTAAGTAAACAAACACATGTGTTCATTTTTTATATGGCTTTAAGCTGACAATTTTTGGAGGATATGTGCTTAATTGAAGTCATACCTAATTTTGAAAATTAATTAGTTAATAATTAATAAATCTAGGCGGGCATATATGTTCAAATGAAAGGCTAAACAATTTCTCGACTTGTTTAGCCTTACATTTGAACATATATGCCCGCCTAAATTCATTAATTATTAACTAATTAATTTTCAAAATTAGGTACGACTTCAATTAAGCACATATCCTCCAATATATATATATATATATATATATATATATATATATATCATGTCAAGTGTGCTAATAAGAGTACATTTAGAGAAATATATATGTGTGGGTGTATGTGTCTGTCAATATATATTAGAGTGTAAATATATGTATACATACATATTTATGAAATTGTGATTTCAAAGGTTGTCATAAAATTTACATTAATGCACTGGATTTTGTACAAACAGGATGGGAAACTCGTTTTATTTTTTATTTTTTTTTTTCAAATCCCAGACGACTACCTACTGATATATATATATATATATATATATATATATATATATCAGATTCAAACCTGAAAAAGTGAGAAAGAAGGAGGAAACAAAATGATAAGAAGAAAAAGAGAAAGAACAGAAGAAGTCACAAACAAAATGAAAAAGAAGGAAATGAGAAAGAAAGAAAGAAAGAAAAAAAGAAAGAAAGAAAGAAAGAAAAAAAGAAAGAAAGAAAGAAAGAAAGGTCTCTTAAAATAAGGAAACAAATAGAAAGAAAAACAAGGAATGCGAAAAAAAAAAAGAAAAAAGAGAGAAGAAAAAAAAAAGAGCTAAAGAAGAAATGAAAAAGAAAGAGAAGCAAATGAAAGAAAGAAGGAACAAAGAAAGAAGAAGAAGAAGAAAAAGAGAAAGAGAAGAAGAAAACAAGAATGAAATAAAAAAGAAAGGATTGAAAAAGAAAGAGAAGCAAATGAAAGAAAGAAGGAACAAAGAAAAGAAGAAGAAGAAGAAAAAGAGAAGAGAAGAAGAAAAACAAGAATGAAATAAAAAAAGAAAGAATTGAAAAAGAAAGAGAAGCAAATGAAAGAAAGAAGGAACAAAGAAAGAAGAAGAAGAAGAAAAAGAGAAAGAGAAGAAGAAAAACAAGAATGAAAAAAAAAAGAAAGAATTGAAAAAGAAAGAGAAGCAAATGAAAGAAAGAAGGAACAAAGAAAGAAGAAGAAGAAGAAAAAGAGAAAGAGAAGAAAACAAGAATGAAATAAAAAAGAAAGAATTGAAAAAAAAGAAAAGCAAATGAAAGAAAGAAGGAACAAAGAAAGAAGAAGAAGAAAAAAAGAAAGAGAAGAAGAAAAACAAGAATGAAATAAAAAAGAAAGAATTGAAAAAGAAGAGAAGCAAATGAAAGAAAGAAGGAACAAAGAAAGAAGAAGAAGAAGAAAAAGAGAAAAAGAAGAAGAAAACAAGAATGAAATAAAAAAGAAAGAATTGAAAAAGAAAGAGAAGCAAATGAAAGAAAGAAGGAACAAAGAAAGAAGAAGAAGAGAAAAAGAGAAAGAGAAGAAGAAAAAACAGAATGAAATAAAAAAAAAGAATGAAAAAGAAAGGAAGCAAATGAAAGAAGAAGGAACAAAGAAAGAAGAAGAAGAAAAAGAGAAAGAGAAGAAGAAAACAAGAATGAAATAAAAAAGAAAGAATTGAAAAAGAAAGAGAAGCAAATGAAAGAAAGAAGGAACAAAGAAAGAAGAAGAAGAAAAAGAGAAAGAGAAGAAGAAAACAAGAATGAAATAAAAAAGAAAGAATTGAAAAAGAAAGAAAAAGCAAATGAAAGAAAGAAGGAACAAAGAAAGAAGAAGAAGAAAAAGAGAAAGAGAAGAAGAAAACAAGAATGAAATAAAAAAGAAAGAATTGAAAAAGAAAGAAAAGCAAATGAAAGAAAGAAGGAACAAAGAAAGAAGAAGAAGAAGAAAAAGAGAAAGAGAAGAAGAAAACAAGAATGAAATAAAAAAGAAAGAATTGAAAAGAAAGAGAAGCAAATGAAAGAAAGAAGGAACAAAGAAAGAAGAAGAAGAAGAAAAAGAGAAAGAGAAGAAGAAAACAAGAATGAAATAAAAAAGAAAAGAATTGAAAAAGAAAGAGAAGCAAATGAAAGAAAGAAGGAACAAAGAAAGAAAGAAGAAGAAGAAAAAGAGAAAGAGAAGAAGAAAACAAGAATGAAATAAAAAAAGAAAGAATTGAAAAAGAAAGAGAAGCAAATGAAAGAAAGAAGGAACAAAGAAAGAAGAAGAAGAAAAAGAGAAAGAGAAGAGAAAACAAGAATGAAATAAAAAAGAAAGAACTGAAAAAGAAAGAAAAGCAAATGAAAGAAAGAAGGAACAAAGAAAGAAGAAGAAGAAAAAGAGAAAGAGAAGAAGAAAACAAGAATGAAATAAAAAAGAAAGAACTGAAAAAGAAAGAGAAGCAAATGAAAGAAAGAAGGAACAAAGAAAGAAGAAGAAGAAAAGAGAAAGAGAAGAAGAAAACAAGAATGAAATAAAAAAGAAAGAATTGAAAAAAGAAAGAAAAGCAAATGAAAGAAAGAAGGAACAAAGAAAGAAGAAAGAAAAAAGAGAAAGAGAAGAAGAAAACAAAAATGAAATAAAAAAGAAAGAATTGAAAAAGAAAGAAAGAAAGAAATGATGAAAAATAAGGAATGCGAAGAAAAAGAAAGAAATTGAGACAGTAAGGAAAAGAAAAAAGAGCTGAAGAAGAAAAGAACGAGTGAGAAAAAGTAAATGAAAAAAAAAAAAGAAACAAAAGAATAAGAAAAAAAGAATGCATGTTTATACCAGAAAGAGTTAATATTTATATCAGTAGCCCCCCCCTCATCTGTGGGAGGGGTGTTTGTGTGATTTCATGTGATTGACCGAGCCCACCTTTGACAATAGGGCCCGGTCACACTCCTCACAGATCCACACATCACCAGAATTGGCTGGCAGAGTTTCTCGTTTGTCGGCACGCTCTCCTGAGTTTTGCTCGGTCCACCCTTGCAGCTTCAAACAGTTCTTCAAACAATTCTCAGAAGAGTCCTGGAGACCTGAGGAGACTTGCTGTCACTCAGCCTCCAGTGAACCACCAGTTATGGCAGGTGGGAAAAAAAAATAATAATAATAATAATAATAATAATAATAATAATGACCATCTAAACAACATCACTGTTGGGATCGGCTAGAATACTCAGAAGAGTCCTGGAGACCTGAGGAGACTTGCTGTCACTCAGCCTCCAGTGAACCACCAGTTACGGCAGGTGGGAAAAACTAAAATATATAATCTTATTATAATGGAGATTGTGTGTTTGTCTGTCTGTAACCGAAACTATATCACTACTCAAGTCACAATTCCCTTAATTATTTACGTCAAATTCTCCATGATTTCATTCTTTTAAACCTTCAGTTATTAATAAAAATTGTTTGACATTATTAATACTGTTGACCATATCTACTTACTAATAACATGCAATTGTATTTATATATACAACAAAATAGCGGTTTACAGTTTGAACGAGAAGGCTAATTTGCATATTGATATTTAAAATTTTATTTTAATAAATATGTGCTTGGTATTATTGATTTCTAATTGTTTGGTTTTATCTTAAGAAATATAAACAAAAATCTCGTGGATAAATCTTAAAAGAAATTTATTTACAAGAAGAAATAACTGTAATATTATCCTTTGCTTCCTATTTTAACTAAATAGTTAAATTATGAAAATTTACCAATGAAAGACGGGAGTAATGGAAAATGATGGAATAGTTAGTTTCAAAGTTGTTCTATTTTTCGATTATACCCCCTCTGTTGCAGATCTGTTTATCTGCATTCTTATTCAGTTTCATTAGCCTTTCTAATTTAATATGATATTTTATTATATCAAAACTTAAATACTTGCACCCGGAGGGTGCATATATTTGCTAGTAATAATAATAATAATTATGCTTGGACCTTGCACCTATATGATTGCCCCAGCCCTATTGCCCTTATGGCAAGCCTCAGCCCTTTTTATCATATGGGTGCTAGAAGGCGATGGATGAGGGTCTACAGGTCCTGGGAATGACGTTAAACTGATCTGATCTGATGGTGGGGTTCCAGTTTTGGAGGTTTGGGGAATGTGGAGCACCCCTTCATCATCATTGGTCCCTGGCCCACTCTGACCTGGAGTGGTAGTATATGTTAGGGTCCCATCTAAGGGTTAAATAGAAAAATGTATTTATAAAAAAAATTGAATATCTATTGAGAATGACTTTATATCAAACCTTTATCAGCATTTACTGAGGTTGATATGCTGTAAAACAAAACAAACCAAACCCAATATATATATGTATATGCATACAATACTATATACATAAATATATATTTGGGAGAATATGTGCTTAATTGAAGTCGAACCTAATTTTTGAAAGTTAATTCATTAATAATTAATTAGGCGGGATTTACCTATTTAAATGTAAGGCTAAACAAATCGAGAAAAATCAATCTCTGTATGTACATTTCGGCCTATTAGGCCTCATCAGAGAAATGTACATACTGAGATTGATTTTTCTCGATTTGTTTTACATACAGAGATTGATTTTTCTCGATTTGTTTAGCCTTACATTTAAATAGGTAAATCCCGCCCAATTAATTATTAATGAATTAACTTTCAAAAATTAGGTTCGACTTCAATTAAGAACATATTCTCCCAAATATTGTCGGCTGAAATAGCCATATCACAAACATCGTTTGTTTGTTTACTTCTCATATATATATATATATATATATATATATATATATGTATATATATATTATATGTATATATAGTATATATATATGTATATATATGTATATTATATATAATTGTATATATAGTATATATATATATATATATATATATATATGTATATATATGTATATGTATATGTATATATATATATGTATATGTATATGTATATATATATATGTATTATATGTATATGTATATATATATATATATATATGTATATATATATATATATATATATATGTATATGCATATGTATATATATGTGTATATATATGTATAAGTATATGTATATATATATATATATATATGTATAAATTCTTATATATATATATATATATATATAGGTTAGCTCAGTCGGTAGAGTGTTCGGCTAGAAACCACAAGGTTCCTAGTTCGATACTGGCCCTCGCCAACTCAGGGATCTGTGCGGTAAAGTGAGGAGCTGATGGTAGGTGTGGCGCTCCACCTCAGGTGCTAAAATAATCACCTTGATCTAGCACTATTGTAAATGGGATAGACCCCTCGCTGTCTGGATGATACCAACATTAGGCCATCCTGACATATATATATATATATATATATATATATATATATATATATATATATATATATATATATATATATATATGTATATTTATATTGATATATATATATAGATAGATAGATAGATAACAAATATATATTCATATTGGTATATGAACATTTTCATGTAATTGCGTGATTTGAAGCAAATGGTTTTATGTTAGATTTTTTTAATACTGTAAATTTTATATTAATTATTTTTTCTCATCACCAAAATATTAATATGAACATTTTTTTATCACCTCTTGTAGGAGTTTGAATTTTTTTTAAACCCAGGAAGACGAAAAGAAGAGGAAAGACGACAATAAAAAAGAAAAAAGAAATGAAAAATACTGTCAGAATCTTCTTTCTTAAAATCTATTTTATGAAAGCGTTTGGAAAAAGATTTTTTAAAAACTGGAATAAAATCAAATCAACAACAACAACAACACCTATCATTAAAAATTTCAATAAACTTTTAGCCAAATATATTTTATAGTTAATAGAAAAATAGCATGCAGATCATAATAATGTTTCTTACATGCGTTTTACTTAGAGAGAAGTTGTCTGAAGTCAATCACTTTAATCTTTTGGGAGCCTTTGAAAATGTAAAATTGAGTGGCAAAAATAAATTTGTAAATGAAAATAAAAATAAATAAAAAAATGGAGAAAATAACGAAGAAAATAAAAAAAATATTTCATCTTTATGGGGTTTTTGTTTTGTTTTGTTTTGTTTTTCGTATTATTTTCGTATTTTTTTTTTTTTTTTCAGTTTAAATGTTTCATTTGAAACGAGAAAATGAAAACAAAAATGAAGAAAAATGGAGAAAATAAAGAAGAAAATAAAAGAATATTTCTTCTTTATTGGGTTTTTGTTTTGTTTTGTTATTTTTTTTCGTATTTTTTTCGTTTTTATTTTTTATGTTTTTTTTTTTTCAGTTTAAATGTTTCATTTGAAACGAGAAAATGAAAACAGAAGAAAATTGCAAAAGTTCAGAGATATTTTTTATTTTTATCATTTTTCTTCTTTTTTCTTTTTTTTTTTTTTTCAATCTACCCTGTCGGCTTTGATTCTCAATCTCAGGTAAGAGTCTTAATATAATATATTAAATATATCATTAACTTGATATAAAGGATCAAACACAACCCTTCCCTCTTAACACTGATATTTTCTGCTGTCTGTAGTTGAAAATAAAGGACCATATGACCTTTAGGCACCCCTTTTGCGATCTCGTTCCATAAGGACATTTTTTTTCATTTACACCGTCAACGTCCGGTTGTTTGTTAACAGATGATTTTTAGAGTTTTTATTTTAAATTATAGAACTAACCCCTAACCCTAACCCCTAACTCCTAACCCCTAACAACTGGATTTTGACGGTGTAAATGAAAAAAATGTCCTTATGAATCGAGATTGCAAAAGGGGTGCCTAAAGGTCACATGGTCCAAGGAATCAAACAGAACCCTTTCCCTATTAACACTGATATTTTCTGCTGTCTGTAGTTGAAAATAAAGACTATATGACCTTTAGGCACCCCTTTTGCGATTCGTTCCATAAGGACATTTTTTTCATTTACACCGTCAACGTCCGGTTGTTTGTTAACAGATGATTTTTAGAGTTTTTTTTAAATAATAAAACTATCCCCTAACCCTAACCCTAACCCCTAACTCCTAACCCCTAACAAACAGGATTTTGACAGTGTAAATGAAAAAAATGTCCTTATGAATCGAGATCGCAAAAGGGGTGCCTAAAGGTCAATGGTCCAAGGAATCAAACAGAACCCTTCCCTTTAACACTGATATTTTCTGCTGTCTGTAGTTGAAAATAAAGGACCATATGACCTTTAGGCACCCCTTTGCGAATAAGGACATTTTTTCATTTACACCGTCAACGTCCGGTTGTTTGTTAACAGATGATTTTTAGAGGTTTTTTTAAAATGATAAAACTATCCCCTAACCCTAACCCCTAACTCCTAACAACTGGATTTTGACGGTGTAAATGAAAAAAATGTCCTTATGAATCGAGATCGCAAAAGGGGTGCCTAAAGGTCATATGGTCCAAGGAATCAAACAGAACCCTTTCCCTATTAACACTGATATTTTCTGCAGTCTGTAGTTGAAAATGAAACATCACATTGGAAGTATTAAATGAATAGGACCATATGACCTTTAGGCACCCCTTTTGCGATCTCATTTGATAAGGACATATTTTTTATTTACACCGTTAAAATTCGATTGTTTGTTAGGGGTTAGGGTTAGGGGTTAGTTTTATAATTTAAAAAAAACTCTAAAAATTGTCTGTTAACAAACAACTGGATTTTGACGGTGTAAATTAAAAAAATGTCCTTGTGTAACGAGATCGCAAAAGAGGTGCCTAAAGGTCATATGGTCCAAAGAATATGGGTGTAAGGGTAACCTTGTCATTTTTAAATGTCACAAAGGTCATATTGAAATTTATTGACTGATCATCATCAAGACATCTTGACAGCACACATTCTCTTGACTCTCACTCACCATCTGTCCCTATTTGTCATCATTCTTGGTAAGTTCTCTAGACAGCATCAAGTGTCTACACATTAATGATATTAATGATATTGAGTACTCTTTAATAAACATAGTAAACTATATTATCAATATTAATTACATATGTATCTGTTAATATGTTTATGGTTATTTATACATGTAGAATTAAACAAAAGGCACATCTCCTGTTTAATAATTTTATTTTTGATCTTTTCTAATTGTCTGGCTAACTTTTTAATGTCTGGGTGGAATTGGTGGATAAGTCCACCAAAGTTCAGTTCCCGAGTACTTTCAGCACTTCGAATTGCCATCATCAGGGGTGATGTATTCCAGTTTTTTTTTTTAAATTATATTAATGTGGAGGCTGGAAGGAGAAGAATTGGTGAGAAAGGTGTTATAGGCATTTTAAAATGTATGTATTGTATTGGAAATTAATTTTGTTTAAGGATGGTTTGTATTGTTTTATGTATAAAGCTTCTAGTACTTTTTTTAAGTAGAGAATAATTGTTACGCCTTCTCTTGATTCTATCTCAAATGCTGATACATCAAGTAAATTTATCAATTAAAATTTTGAACAGAGAAAAATACTGCTGGAAAGACACACACACAGACACAGACACAGACACACACACACACACACAATGAATGTTAACTTTAATGGTGCTCATGTTGTCGGTATTGAGTTAACTGTAATGGACAGACACACAGATTTTCATTGAGGGGTAACCAGCCAAGTTCTTCACATTGATCCTGTTGCTTAGCAACCAGCTGACCCTAAACTCCATCTAAGCTGAACTATTTGTCACAAATTCAAGCTGTTCTCTCAATGTGGCTGTTCAGTCAACTGATTATATTTTAAGAGTTTAATTCCTTTCTTAGGATCCATTGGGACTGACGTGGGTTTTTTTTTAATTTGATTAAAAAATGAGTGAACTATAAACGTTTCTATGATTTATTTATTGATTTAGTTTTATTAATTATAAAAGATGTACTTCAAAGCCAGTAAAATATTTTGAGTTTGTAATTCTAATAGATGTATTTCAGAGACAAAAAATCATTTTGAGTTTTTTATATATTAAATTTAATATATGGACTGTTGTGTTACATAATTATTGTTACATAATTATTGGATCCCTAATACTTATATAAGGTAGTATAGAAACATAATGGCAATTAGTGCAGCTGATGGCCTTGAGAGTGAGTGACGGCGCTTGACCTCACTCTCACCTTGCCTTCCAGGGATAAATCATGAGAACCAGAAGGCATAGAAAACCCTGTCTTCTGGTTTAAGGATAATAAGTAACTCAGTCAGTTAGAAGGTAGAAGCCGAGCTCGTAGGATGTAAGGATCTACGCAGACGTCTGGTTTGGGGATTAACAATAAAATAAGATCAAAAGTAAATTGAACTCTTATGTTTATTATCTAAAAACTAACAATGACACAGGGCTTCTGATAAGGATAAATCCCTAACAGAAACCAGACCCGAAGTCCCCAATAAAGTCCAGACCTTAGAAGATTCTAGACCAAGATATACCAAAGACGATCAGAATAGCAAGACTTGACTGTAAAACCCCAGATGTTCATTCTTATAGGGCCAACAAATTTTGTCTGTGGAATCTTTACGGTATAATTTTTGCAGCAGTTAAAGAACCTAGAATTAAAATCCTGGCAGTGGATTCCAGAGGGAAGCTTTAGAGTTCATGCCTGAATGGGTAAGAGATATTTTGCAGATACAGTGATAAGAACAATTTTAAATATTTTGATGTGGAAAAAAACTGCCCTAAGAATGTTTTAATCTGAGTTCAATAAGTACTTTACTGATCTTTATACACCTGAATCACTCCCCCATGCATCTTTACTTATCCAGCCTCTTATCATCATATCTTTGCAGCCCTGTCAGCTGGGACTTTAGAATACACCGACTGCACCTCTGCAGAGGGGTAAGAACCCCTCAATGAAGCCACCTGTTGGCTGTGGGTGGTAACCTGTGATGCTTAAGGACGGAATCCTATTTAACCCATAGATGGGACCCTAACAGGTACTACCACTCCGGATCAGAGTGAACCAAGGAGCAATGGTGATGAAGGGGTGCTCCACATTCCCGAAACCTCCAAAACTGGAACCTCACCATCAGATAGAGTTTAACGTCATTCCCAGGACATGTAGACCCTCAGCCACCGCCTTCTAGCACCCATATGATAAAAAGTGTTGGGGCTTGCTATAAGAGCAATAGGGTTGGGGCAATCATATAGGTGCTAGGGCTTGACGTGACCAGCCGATTGATCGGGGGGGCCTCTCCGACCGCCCATCTAGCCTAAGTAAGGTTCTAAGTGGAGTGTTGCAGATCATGGACTGCTCATCTACCAAGACTCCGTCCTTAAGCATCGGGTCACCACCCAGGGCCAACTGGTGGCCCCATTTGGGGGAATCTTACCCTTCTGCAGAGGTGCAATCGGTACATTCTAACGCCCCAGCCGATAGGGCGGTTGCTTAAGGTGAAACTTTAAAAAAACAATAACATATGGTGTATATGAAGAGAATAAAAATCACTATTAGTAAATTGTTAGATGACTAAAAATTCATTTATGTTAATTACTATACTACATACAGATAAGTTGGTTGGTTGGTTTATTGATTTTAATGGCATATCAACCCGTCCAGGGTTATATCATGCCTAGCGGTTGTGGTGTTTACATATTGTGTATTCATATATATACTTTTAGTAATTGGTTTTAACAATGTGTTAGCATTATTGGGAATTATACTGTATGCCATTGATTTGTTTCATGTCTATATTCTATGGTATAATTTTATTTCCCTTAAAAAGGAGAAAATATCCCCAATGTTAACATTTTCAAATAGATCCTTCATATTGTTTGCTTTAAAATAATGGTTTCTGATGGGAGCAAAAAATCTGCATTCCATCAATAAGTGTTTAACTGTCAGGGGTGTTTGACATGTTTCACATTGTGGTTGTTGTTCTTGTTTGAGTATATAAGAGTGTGTTTGTATGACCAATGCATAATCGGGACATAATGACTTGTTCCTTTCTAGACTTCCTTAAAGTTGCTCTGCAGCCTCCCAAAGTCGGTTTGATTAGGAAGAGTTTATTGTGGATACAGTTATTCCAGTGTTACATACAGATAAGTAATTCATATATTCCAATAAATTAGTATACAAGTTAACAATATAAAAGATATATTAATATTTATATTTTTGCTTGAAGGCAATTACAATGCGCATGTCGCATAAAATTCGATAATTATAGAAGATAATAATGACAAGGAAATTTCGCGAAGAATTACTCGGTGCGTAGAATATTGTACAGACTGTTTCAACTTTATTAAGTCTCATCAGACTGAATAAAGTTGAAACAGTGTGTACGATATTCTACACACTGAGTAATTCTTCGCGAAATTTCCTTGTCATTATTATCTTCTATAATTATCAAATTTTATGCGATATGCACATTGTAATTGCCTTCAAGAAAAAATATGAATATTAATATATACCTTATTCAACAATGCTTCTAAATAAACAAACATCCAAAAATCTTAATATAAAAGAAGTTTAAACTATTATCCTTGTCTCTAAGGATTAACATTCATTCCTGAGAACCCAGGTGGCTAAGCAGTCTATGACATGCAATACTCCACTTAGGTCATTACAGGCGGTCGGAGAGGACCCCTCTGATCAATTGGCTGGTCACATCAAGCCCTAACGCCTATATATTGCCCTTATGGCAATCCCCAACCCTTTTCATCATATGGATGCTAGAAGGTGGTGGCTGAGGGTCTTCATGTCCTGGGAATGATGTTAAATTCTATCTGATGGTGAGGTTCCAGTTATGGAAGTCTGGGGAATGTGGAGCACCTCTTTATCCCCATTGCTTCCTGGTCACTCTGACCCAGAAGGTAGTACCTTTAGGGTCCCATCTATGGGTTAAATAGAAAAATGTGTTTATAAAAAAAATTTGTGTATCGATTAAGAATGAATTTATTTCAAAACTTTGTCGGCATTAAATGACCCACTGAGGTTGATATGCCGTAAAACAAATTATGAATGACTAGCATCAAGCTTCCAGATATCCCTTAACTACTTTATCATATTTTGTCTCCAAGGATTAACATTCATTCCTGAGTTATCTGCCCTTGAATTAATGTGACTGTCTGCTCACAAAAACAATACTGTTTTGGTTATCTACCAAAATGATATTAGTAGTCTTAGTATCACTACATATAAAACTTGATGAATTAATGTCTACAAAAATAGTCAGAGCACTTTATATTGGTAGACAGAAGTAGTAATAATAATTGGTACTGGTTGGTGCAGCTAGTAGCAATGTAAGATGTTGTATTGGTAGTCGTAGCAGCAGTAGACGTTCAGTTGCTTGGAAAATTTCGAGATCTTACGGAAAAATTTACAAAAATCATCTTGTTTTAAAAATATTCCCAGCATTTGAAGACGTCATCCAAGACTTTTGAGACTGTAGTGTTGTAACTCTTTGAATCTTAGAAAGAAGAATACAGGTGCTAGGCTTACCAAATTCCAAATATAATTTTTTTTATTAATTTACTTTAAGACATAATCCTTATCTTTTATAAAGAATTCCTGTATATTTATATGTGGGTTATTATTAAATAAAATTTGCAAAAATCTTGTTTTAAAAATATTCCCAGCATTTGAAGATGTGATCCAAGACTTTTGAGACAGTAGTGTTGTAACTCTTTGAATCTTAGAAAGAAGAATACAGGTGCTAGGTTTACCAAATTCCAAATATAATTTTTTATTAATTTACTTTAAGACATAATCCTTATCTTCTATAAAGAATTCCTGTATATTTATATGCGGGTTATTATTAAATAATACTAAAATATCCTCCTTTACAGGAGAATTCCCTTGTGATTGTCTTAAGCAAAAAAAAAAAAAAAAAAAACAAGAAAATTATTTGATTGAAATGTTTCTAATCTGGGTCAGGAAATAATGGAGGATTTATTGTCTTAAAGAAACAAAAAAGCTGAAGAATTTTTTAGTGGATTTTTGTTTTTCAATATATCATTTTGGCTAAAATGGAAAAGCAAGAAGGAAACTAAGCCATTTAAAATACTAGGTGGGTAAGATTTATTTTTTCAATTTAAAATGAATTTATTATAAAAACTTTAATTAAAATATTCCTTAATTAGCCAAGTACCCATCATAAATAACAGGATTATCTACCTGTGGATTAACCGTAAATCTCTCTCTCTCTCTCTCTCTCTCTCTCTCTCTCTCTCTCTCTCTCTCTCTCTCCTACTTGAACTTTCTTTATTTCAGCTTTCTCTATATCACTTTGTTCTTATTTTAATTTCTCTCTCCTTCCAACTTTTCTTTCTTTCTTTCTTTCTTTCTTTCTTCCATTTATTCAAAGATACCTTATATTACCATAACAATGGAATTTCTCATAATAACACCAGGTTTGTATATATATATATATATATATATATTATATATGATGGACTCTCCTGTCGATGTTGACGTATGAGTGTTCATACAATGAACATCCACACAGTGATTTGTTTATAGTGGTGAAGGCTTGTGTTGGACCATCCACACTTTTTGGCACAGTCGATAGGAAAGAATTGGTGCATCAAAGGTTACCACAAACCCAATCAACGACCGACCTCAGGAATTTTGAATTCAGAGTTATCCGTCTCCTAGGCTGGTTACCTACCCAAGGCTGAAGAGCCCAGTCTGCCCTACTATTTAACCCATAGCTGGAGGTAATTTTGAATTCAGAGTTATCTCTCTCCTAGACTGGTTACCTACCCAAGGCTGAAGGGACCAGTCTGCCCTACTATTTAACCCATAGCTGGAGGGAGAATATATGGATTCATACCTTTCCCAAGGGTATTAGCGCTATGTGAAATGCCAACAGCTTTGTCTAGGAATTGAACTCGAATCGACGAGTACATTTTCCATGACTCTAACCACTAGCCTCCATAACTAGCCCACGCGCCTCCATAAATATATATATATATATATATATATATATTATATATATATATGTAGATAGATAGATAGATAGATAGATAGGTTACATAACCAGTTCTCCCTACTAAGGGTAATGAAACACTCTGTTGTTATAAGAATTTTAGAAATTCAAATATGTCCATGATAAATGAGGAACAGTCTGAAAATAAGGTCTCTTATTTATTTCCATAGAAACCTGATACAGGTTCATAGAGTACAATGACACCATGATATATACCAAGTTATCAGTTACAAAATAGCATTTTTTCACATGGTCACCGCCATTAACTTACCCCAAAATATGTAGCAGTCCAAAAATAAGAACCCCTCTTATATAGAGAATTTAGAATGAAAAAAAAATCATACAAATCAGCTCTCTGAAGCCAATTCTTTTTTTAACTCGCTGTAAAAAATAATTCAATTAAAAAAAACACATAAAAATTGCATATTCAGAAGGATTATATTATATTCTTTTCAACAATATAAATATTTTAAAGATTGGACCAAGAATAGGTGATAAATTCCTAGCAGAACGGTTTAGACTGCAAAATTTATTCGCAAAAAATATACACTTCTGCTGTAAATTGCTATAAATCGCTGTAACAAAAAGTCAGCCAGCGGACAATATTTTTTTATCAGCAGGTGCTGGTATATGGACAGTTCCACAAATTGGGTGATTTCGGCTTAATTAATTGATTATATCCCTTAATTAGTAAAAAATCAATAACCAAATTTGACGTGTTTCTTAGTTAGAAGGATATTAGTCAATATGCAAGATTTCAAATCTGAGTGACTTCTCTGTTCTTTGTTATAGATCAACACGTACATACCAAAAACTTACTCTTATATATTTAGATATATATATGGTTAAACTTATAAGCAACATTCTTCTATAGGTTCTTAGCAATTTCTGAGGCAGGAGACCGGGACGCACTTCCACATAAATTACCCATTCTTCTATAGATTCTTATACATGTGTTGGAATATTTCTGTATATACATACATACCAACCGATCTGCATGAGCAGGATGTGACACAATTACCACGTCCAGGATTTGAACTTGGAGCGATGAATCCATTTCCTATGACTTTAACCATTACACCACACGCTTGATATTGTATATAAGCACTGTCTGTGAGTGAACAAACTAATTCCTAAGTGTCTGTCCCTGATGGAGCCGCAACATACAAAAGCTGATGGCCAAGACTGGATGGTTCCTGCATCAGTCTATTCTTCTTTCCCTTCTGTCCAACCACAATTGAGTTATTTTTTTTTCCTTCTCTAACAATGAATACCTGCATGTCCGATCGACAGCCATGCATTGTGATTCACGACCATCTCCTTGCAAATGTTTCATGAAATCCAGTTGGACTTCACATTTGTAGACATTGCTGTATTGCAACAGCAACAGCAGCAACAGTGAGGCTAACACCCTGTGGTCATCTCGCTGGACAAGATGTCTTTTCGAATCCAGATGTTTGTTCTGCATGCAGCAAATATAAACAAACCAGCAGAGTTATTGTTGCATGAAAAAAGCAAACATTCTAGGATGAGTCAGAAGTTTTGCATTATTTTGGTTTACTTATTTACTTTATTCTTCAAATTACAACAAAAACAGCCAAACATTCAAAGAGGAGGCCATCATGCTGCACCGTTTGAAGCCACCTTTCTGTCAATTCTTTGATCTCATACTCATATCAGTTTTTGTCTTTTGAGGCAAAGAACTCCTTCCCTGAAGGTTCCACCTCCTCTTGGTTGTTGAAGCATAGTGAGCAAGAAAGTGTTGTGGCTTGGAACAAGTAATAATCTGAGGGAGCTAGTTCTACATATTATGCTGAATGAAGCCACCTTTTCTGCCAGCTCTTTGATCCTACACTAATACTGGTTCTTATCCTTGTAGGTGAAGAACTCCTTCCCTGAAGCTTCCACCTCCTCTTGGTTGTTGAAGCATAGTGAGCAAAGAAAGTGTTGTGGCTTGGAACAAGTAATAATCTGAGGGAGCTAGTTCCACATTATATGCTGGATGAAGCCACCTTTCTGCCAGGTCTTTGATCCCACACTTATACTGGTTCTTATCCTTGTAGGTGAGAACTCCTTCACTGAAGCTTCCACCTCTTGGTTGTTGGATTGTAAATATTGCAAAACTTTTGAATCACTCTTGTATTTGGAAATGCTCCTCCTGGAAGTCATTGTTGAATACACAGTTCTTCAAGTAAAAGTTCAGGAGCCGATGCAATTACCACAGGTTGAACATATTGTGTTAGTATAACATTCAATTCTAAGACTAACAACAACAAGAAAGGAATTAATATATCCTTTAATTCAAACAATTTATTTGCTAGGCATAAAACACAAACAACAATATAAAGTCCTTCCTGTATATAAAGTTGAGTTTAAGGGACTTACCGGCGCGTTGGAGAAGAGTTATTAGGGTGCTTTCCTGGAGCCCCTGAATTCGTTGTCTCGTGGCACCGCGGGTGTATTCTGTCTGACTACTTTTTGGATATTGCGCCAAAACTCTGGGCTATCACGTGATTGGTAAATCCAATCACAGAGCCTCTCCCTCATTCACTCTATATACAGGAATAACCATTTTACTGACCCAACAAACATATTGAGATAATATTCTCAGAAAATGTAGATTTGCAAAATGTGCTCTCAAATGTTGAAACTGGAGCAATACATTGAACATAATACCAATATTACATGGGGTTATTTCCTATAACTCCAACATAAAAAAGGGGAACCACTCTAAATGAATTTAATCTGTTAATTAATCTACCCACTATTTTCCTATTAAACCAACCCTAACCCTAACCCTAAACCCTAACCCTAACCCTGTCTTCTTTTTTCCTAGAAGATCAATAAATAAAGAATTTATCAGTCAATCAGAGTGGTTCCCCTTTTTTATGTTGGAGTTATAGGAAATAACCTTACATGGACATTAATTATAAACAGAATGAAGCTCATCTCTTTCTAATTAAAATTAATTGCTACAAACAAGATAAAAATGACCGCCAATATTTAACCCTCTTCTCACAGTGGAAGCATACAACACACAGCCAGTTTAACATGTGGGTGGGAGCATGTGTATGGATTAATTTCCTGCAACCAGTATCACAAAGATATCAGAATATTTGAAAATAATCATCTCCCCAATATTAATATAGATGCATAGAATGATAAATGCATTAGAAATGATTTTTACTATAAAAATGCATTGGAAATGATTTTTACTATAAAAATGCATTAAATGATTTTACTATAAAAATGCATTGGGAATGATTTTTACTAAAAAATGCATTGGAATGATTTTACTTAAAAATGCATTGGGAATGATTTTTACTATAAAAATGCATTGGGAATGATTTTTACTATAAAAATGCATTGGGAATGATTTTTACTATAAAAATGCATTGGAATGATTTTTACTATAAAATGCATTAGAAATGATTTTTACTATAAAAATGCATTGGAAATGATTTTTACTATAAAATGCATTAGAATGATTTTTACTATAAAAATGCATTGGGAAATGATTTTTACTTATAAAAATGCATTGAAATGATTTTTTACTATAAAAATGCATTGGAAATGATTTTTACATAAAAATGCAGTGGAAATGATTTTACCAAAAATGCATTAGAAATGTTTTTACTATAAAAATGCATTAGAAATGATTTTTACATATATAAAATGCATTAGGAATGATTTTTACTATTAAAAATGCATTGGAAATGACTTTTTACTATAAAAATGCATTGGAAATGACTTTTACTATAAAAATGCTTGGAAATGATTTTTCTATAAAATGCATTAGAAATGATTTTTACTATAAAAAGCATTAGGAATGATTTTTACAATAAAAATGCATTGGAAATGATTTTTACTATTAAAAATGCATTGGAAATGATTTTTACTATAAAAATGCATTGGAAATGATTTTTACTATAAAAATGCATTGGAAATGATTTTTACTATAAAAATGCATTGGAAATGATTTTTACTATAAAATGCATTAGAAATGATTTTTACTATAAAAATGCGTTGGAAATGATTTTTACTATAAAAATGCATTGGAAATGATTTTTACTATAAAAATGCACTGAAAATTATTTCCAATGCATTTTTATAGTAACTATAAAATGCATTGGAAATTATTTCACAATAAAATGATTAGAAATGATTCTACTATAAGATTGAACTAGAAATTATTTTTACTATAAAAATGTATAAGAAATGATTTTACACTGAAATTGCACTGGAAATGATATTACTATAAAATTGCCTTTCAAATTTGGTAGCTCGACATCAAACCATTTAGTCATGTTAAGACACTGGTATTTTCATTGTTCCATATCTTAAAACAGGATTAAATGTAGAATATAAAATCTTAGTATCTAGATGCCCATTCATAGGCAAGAAAAGTTTAAAGGTTTTTGAAACGGTTTGCAAGTTTTCTTATTGTGCCTAACTTGTTCGAGCAGAACAAGTTAGCTGGCATATTCTATACCCCAAAGTCCCAAAGCTGATTGCAATCATTCCTTGTTTAGACAAACATAATCTAAACCACACAATCACCTTCTTTATTCCATGCCCTGGGGTCTTTAAACCTGATTCATTTTATATCTCATCTCCAAACCCCATCAATACGAAAATACATTGAATAAAGTTGAGATTGTTGGCGCTTAAAAGTCCCTATGGAAGCAGCAAGTCACATTGGCTTCAAATTAATTTTCAGGTTTTTACAGTTAATCCTCTTTTCTATTGCATGCAATCTTTGCGGAGAGAAGGAAAGACGTTCAGTGAATAATCCGCATAAAAATATAAAACAACATTTGTTAATGCTAGAAATGAAAGGTGCAGTGGATCAGGGGGAAGAAAAAAAAAGAGAAAATGGAAGTTCAGTTGAAGAATTAAGAAAAGAAGACCTATTCTTTGAGAATTGTCTTTTTTCTCCAAGAGGAGCAAGAATTGGATATTTGATGATCGTCCTATGATGAATGTCAATTCTTTATTTTAGTTCCTGGCTATTTTCAGATGTTTCAAATGTTGCTAAGATTTTTTTTTAAATTTTCTTTCTTTCGTTGTTTGTTTTCTTTCTTGTTCCATCTATTTCTCTGGATTTGTTGTTGGCATCCGTCCGACTACTAAAGACGATGGAGTAGTGTCCATTTTTAAATTTTTTTTAATTATCATTGATATATCTCAAAATGCATATGGTTTGCAAAAGAAAAAATGACCAACCTGTGGACACACTCACCATTCTGACACTCCCCATCAAATGAAAATAAAACTAAACCACCCCCCTCTTCCTCTACAGCTTCCTGTTTCAGCATCTTTATGAATCTCCGTCCTGAAGATGGTCTAATAAAAGACAGAAATGTTGCATCGACGATCTAACACATTCAAACATTCCTTTTTTCTTTACCATTCTCCCACACACACAACACACATATATATATATATATATATATATATAATATATATATATATAATGTGTGTGTGAGGAAGTTTTAATGATTTATGCAATCTGTGCCTGCATTTCCCCAGGAATTCATCATTTTTATTCAATAATTCTTTTTTATTCGGTAATCTAATTTTGATGAAAGAAATATATATATATATATATATATATATATATATATATATATTATAGAGGAGCGTGGGCTAATGGTTAGAGTCATGGAAAATAGACTTGTCGATTCAAGTTCAATTCCTAGATGAAGCATTTCACATAGTGCTAATACCCTTGGGAAAGGTATAAATCCATATATTCTCCCTCTAGCTATAGGTTAAATAGTAGGGCAGACTGGGCCTTCAGCCTTGGGTAAGTAACCAGTCTAGGAGAGGGATAACTCTGAATTCAAAATTCCTGAGATCGGTCGTTGATTGGGTTTGTCGCAACCCTTGATGCACCAATTCTTTCCTATCAACTGTGCCAAAAAGTGTGGATGGTCCACACAAGCCTTCACCACTATAATCAAATCACTGTGTAGGTATTCATTGTATGAACCCTCAGTTGCGAGAGAGAGTCCTAATATATATATATTTCCATTTATATATATATATATATTATATATATTATAATGTGTGTGTGAGGAGTTTTTAATGAAATTAATATGGAATCCAAATGTGAAATTGATATATATATATATATATTATATATAATGTCTAGTGAGGAGACTTTAATTGACATATATTTCAAGTAGTCTACTGGAATCCAAATGTGAAATTGAATTTATATATATATAATATATATATATGTTATATATATATATGTGATGTGAAATTGAATTATATATATATATATATATATATATATATATATATATATAATGTCTAGCCACACTGAGGAAACTATATTTCAAGTGGTCTACTGGAATCCGAATGTGAAATTGATTTATATATATATATATATATATATATATATGTATATATATATATATAATGTCTAGCCACACTGAGGAGACTTTAAATTGACATATATTTCAAGTGGTCTACTGGAATCCGAATGTGAAATTGAATTTATCATCCAAAATAAATTCTTGCAACACAAGGGAGATAAGTGTGATAATATATATATCTTTTAAAAATCCTTCATTTCATTGATTTCATGTTTTTCATATAAGTCTGCGTACGTCTATGTGGAGTTGAAAATTCTGTGATAATTTCCCGCTTATCGACTGAAATGGGATAAACACAAATGATATATTTTGCAAATGGAAAATGGTCACATTCATTCCATTCTCTTGCTGTTGTTGTTGTTGTTGTTGTTGTCTTTTAGCATTCCACATTCCTTGAATATTAATTTAGTCAAGAAATTGAATATATTGTAAAAAAACAAAAAAAAACCAGCCTCAAGTTGGAGACTCACGGGTTAAAGGACTTTCTATGCATCATCATACTCGTGGATTTTTCTCTTGTTTTTCCCCCTTTTTTTTCTTTTTTCCGACGACGTCAAAGTTATAGTGAAATCATATCAATCAGCAGAAAGTATGGAAGCAAGGCAGGAAATAATAGTTGTTTTTGGAATAATACAAAAAAAAAAAAGTAAAAAAAAAAAACATGATTCACTTTTGCAAGAAAAAAAATGAACAACATAGTTTCTGCATTTCTCTCTTCCAGAAGAAAAAAGTTGGAACTTCTCATTCTATCTAAAGAAATCATTTAAAGAAAAAAATAATTCAATTTTTATTTTTTATTTTATTTTTTTTTATTTTTATTCCCCATGTAGGAATTTCTACAGTTTTCTATAAGCAGATCTAAAAACATGGATGTTTTTCATGGGTTCTCTAGTTTTGTTATTCTTTTCAATGTAAAATTTTGCTGCCATTTCTCCTCCATTTAATTGGCACACACACACACACACACATACACACACACACACACGCACACACACACACACACACACACACACACACGCACACACACACACACACACACACCACACACACAACTATTTCAACAACATATTATCCTCCATCATTGTTTCTCTGTCAGTGGGGCTTAGAATATACTGTGGGTTATTTCCTAGTTGAGTAACATGATATTACAGAGTGACCCAGAAAAAAACAGAACCAAAACTATTTATTTATTTTCCCATTAAACTAACCCTAAACCCCAACCCTAACCCTAACTCTAACCCTTGTTGGACTTAAATTTAAAAAAAAATAGAAATTGAAATTAAGTTTTATTACAAAATTTGTGGGTTCTGTTTTTTCTGGGTCCCCTGTAATATTATGTTACTCAACTAGGGGGGTTTGGTTAGGGTTAGGGTTGGGTTAGGGTTGGGGATAGGGTTAGTTTAATGGCAAAATAAATGAATAATTGGGGGTAATTTATGAGGAAGTGCGTCCCGGTCTCCTGCCTCAGAAATTGCTACCCGGTGACTATTAAAATAACATCCCCAGCTATGTCGTCTCAGTGGTGTTACTTGAAAGAAAGCAACCAACTTAGGGCGTTAAATGTATTTTAGGGGGGGGGCTTCCCTTTTTTTGTCGTAATTCTTATTTATTTATCGTAATTTGTTTTAAAATTTATTCATAGAAATTTGTCGTAAATCTTGTTTATTATAGAAATTTGTCGTAATTCTTGTTTATTTATAGAAATTCGTCGTAATTCTTGTTTAGATATGAAGATGGATATCTATCTATCTATCTACCTCAATTTGTTCATTTTTTATTTGTTTATATATATCTATCCACCCATCTCCATTTGTTCATAAAGAGAAGCCCCTCCCCTCTAAAATACATTTAACGCCCTAATTGAAGTAAAACCGCCGAGACAACATTTGGGACGTTATTTTAATAGTCACGGTAGCAATTTCTGAGGCAGGAGACCGGGACGCACTTCCTCATAATTACCCTGGGTTTTTCAAGGTATTTTCCAAATGGAAAATGTAATTTGTATTTTCTCGGTGAATTGTGTTCATTTCCGACAAACAAAGGGAATTAGGAAAAACAAATAAAATACTTTTTTATATTTTTCTCCTCACAAATATTAACTTATCATTTTAAAAGGTGAATCTCCGTGATGTAGTGGTTAACATGCTGGACTGTGATATTGTAGTAAATGACTTCGAACTTGAGTCTTTCTATTACATTCACTGTTGGACTAATATCCTTGGGAAAGGTGTGAACCCCCTCATCCTTCCAGCTATCGATCAAATAGTACCACTACTGTTCTTCTACAAGGATGACTTTGGCATTAAATAACCCACAAAGGTTGTGTAAGATTCAAAGTTAATTAATGACCATACAATTCCGACACATTGTGAGACAAAACATTTAATATATATAACAGCACATCGAAACGATAAGATACATAATGTACAGGAGAATAGAACATGTAAATACATATACAATATTTAGGTATAAACAAGATACCCAAATGTACCTAACATGTAAATGTTACAGACATGGAACTAAAGGATAGTCCATGCTGTATAAAGGACTTACAGTAATGTAAGGGGGGGGGGGGCAAAAGCCTCCACCGAGAAGGGGGTTAGATAGACTCTAGCCCATATCAGTTCGTTGAGAAGATCCAGCTAAAAGAGGAAGACAAGTTCAAATCCGGCGCTTAAATACAAGAGGTGCCCTAGTGGGAACAAACGGCAATGCAGCGAGAAGATAACTCTTCCAGGCAAAGGGAAGATAAACCCCTACAGTTGATATACCATTAAATAAAAAAACTAAAACAAAAACTCATCAGTTTAAAGAACTTAGAAATTCCTCCTAATTCCACTTTTGTTATTCAATGTAACATTATATTCAATGTAACATTATATTCAATGTAACATTATATATTTGTTTCATGCATACTTGTTTCATTTTCAACCAAAACAAGACATCTATATTTGATTTCTTTTTTTTTTTTTAAATGTTCCACTGTAATTATCATTGCTAATAATTCTAATCATCATATGGCAATAGAAATATTTGATTTTAAAGCTTTTATGTTAATATTACTATTTACAAATAAAAATAGGGACTGATTTAGCTCAGTTGGTAGCACATCTGCCTAGGAATTGCAAGGTTCCAAGTTTAACTCTTAACATCCTGTTGAGAATTTTCTAAGTCCAGAGCACAATTCCTATAACCATTTATTAAAAATGGTAAAAATGACATTTTCATTTAAAGTTACCTGTTATTTCCCTTAAATCAAAGACTTCTAAATATGTTTAATATTACATTTAAACAAAGGCTATCATTTGGGTACATTAGGAAAATGAATGTGACTTCCGGCCGGTGGAATGAGGTGGTATAGGATGTTAAGAGTTAAAGAACTTAGAAATTCCCCTAATTCCACTTTTGTTATTCAATGTAACATTTTTTTTTTAAATTGCTTTAAAGAGAGAATTTATTCAGATATAAATTGTTAAAAGTAAAAAAAACAATTATAATGATTCAAACAAGTTAAATGTATCTAACTTAAAGCAACACTCCCATCTAAATTATTATTTTCAAAATAAAAGCTTATGAATAACACGGTTTTGTGTTGGTGAATGTCTTGGTAACAAGACTGATCTAGAAGAAGAAATGAGTTAAGTGCGACGATCACAAGATGAAGTCCAGACGCTAGAAAAACTTAAGATATCAAAGACGCCAGAAGAAGAATAGAAGAAAGTAAGGAAGGGTGCAACAGCATTAAATAAACTGCAAAGGTTGCAACTAATTCCACTTTTGTTATTCAATGTAACATTTTTTTTTTATTGCTTTAAAGAGAGAATTTATTCAGATTAAAATTGTTAAAAGTAAAATTAAAACAATTATAATGATTTCAAAAAAGTTAAGTGCCATGCTGCGATGCGTGTATCTAACTTAAATGCAACACTCCATGCCATCTAAATTATTATTTTCAAAATGGTGAATCCTATTTTTAATAGAATTAGATTTTTTATTAAAAGACACCTAATCTCATAGAACCTCAACATTTTTTCCACAAAAACTGCAGCTTTCAGTGAACCTACTTTGAGAAACAATGGCATACATACATGTAGAATAATCATACTAGTTCCAATTACCGTTGAATTTGTAAGACAGGGCAACAAGCAGTCGTAACTGAATACGAATCTATCTTGCTGCTATACATACATCATCATCATCATCATCATCATCATGTGTTAAAAATGTTCAGTAGAAAAAAAAAGGGGGTAGGCCAAATTCTGGAATGATAATGTGACACACACATAGAAAAAAAAGAAAGAATCAGATGGTCCTGTTAATAAACAAAAACATTTATGCTTAGAGGGTGATCCAGACCTGGAATTATAATCAGAAACTGTTGCACAGGCACACACACACACACACACACACACATCCACACACACACACAGAGTTTGGAAGACATCAGACAAAACCAAACGGACAGCCACTAACAACAACTCCAGTTCCTGAGATCTTCTGCAGATGAGATTTTTATCTTGAAATATTAAGAGTAAATCACAGGTTAACAAACAACACCATAGTTACCTTCTTTTCGGTAATTTATGAGGAAGTGCGTCCCGGTCTCCTGCCTCAGAAATTGCTACCCAGTGACTATTAAAATAACGTCCCCAGCTATGTCGTCTCGGCGGTGTTACTTGAAAGAAAACAACCAACTTAGGGCATTAAATGTATTTTAGAGGGGGGGGGGCTTCTCTTTTTTGATATGAACAAATGGAGATGGGTGGATAGATATATATAAACAAAGTAAAAATGAACAAATTGAGGTAGATAGATAGATAAATAGATATATATCCATCTTCATATCTAAACAAGAATTACGACAAATTTCTATAAATAAACAAGAATTACGACAAATTTCTATAAATAAATTTCTAAACAAATTACAATAAATAAATAAGAATTATGACAAAAAAAGAGTAGCCCCCCCCTCTAAAATACATTTAATGCCCTAAGTTGGTTGTTTTCTTTCAAGTAACACCCACCACCGAGACGACATAGCTGGGGACGTTATTTTAATAGTCACCGGGTAGCAATTTCTGAGGCAGGAGACCGGGACGCATTTCCTCATAAATTACCCTTTTTTCTTTACACTTGCATTGTGATAGCCTTCAAAACCAACCACCAAACCAATATAAACATAATGCTTCAAGCAATTTTATAAAACCCTTTTAAACATTAGATTATTTGTCGTACTAAGATAATTTACCACATCTAATTAAATACAACTAATTAGATTAATTAATTCAGTTCTGGAGATCTTCTGTAGATGAGATTTTTATCTTGAAATATCAAGAATAATAATAAAAATTAAAAATACAGGTTAGCAAACGACACCATAGTTACCTTATTTTCTTTACACTTGCATTGTGATAGCCTTCAAAACCACACCAAGTCAATATATACACAATGCTTCAGCAAATTATAAAACCTTATATATATATATATTATATATTATATATATATATATATATATATATATATATATACATATACACACATAATATATATATTATATATATATATAATATATATATATATATATATATAATATATATATTATATTACCTTCTTTTTTCTTTACACTTGCATTGTGATAGCCTTCAAAACCAAACAACAAACCAATATAAACATAATGCTTCAAGCAAATTATAAAACCCTTTTAAACATTAGATTATTTGTCGTACTAACATAATTTACCACATCTAATTAAATACAACTCATTAGATTAATTAATTCAGTTCCGGAGATCTTCTGTAGATGAGATTTTTATCTCAAAATATCAAGAATAATTATAAAAATTAAAAATATAGGTTAGCAAACGACACCATAGATACCTTCTTTTTCTTTACACTTGCATTGTGATAGCCTTCAAAACCAACCACCAAACCAATATAAACACAATGCTTCAAAAAAATTATAAAACCCTTTTATATATTAAACAATTTTTCTTGCATCTGTAGGCTTCTCAGATAAAAAAAAAACTTCTGCCTCCAAAAATTGACAAATTGAAAAAAAAATCAAAATTAAAATTTTTTTAAAATTCTAAAATTTAGAAAATTTAAAAATCAAATTAAAAATCTTTCTATAAACAATTTATAAACAATATTTTTTTTTTCAATTTGTATAAAATTGAAAAAAAAATATTTGTTATATCATTTTTAAGTTTAAAGAATTTTTTTTTAAAAAGATTATTTTTAAGTTTAAAAATTTTTATTTTTAAAAAAATTTAATTTGATTTTTTTTTTCAATTTGTCAATTTTTGGAGCAGAAGTTTTTTTTTATCTGAGAAGCCTACAGATGCAAGAAAAATTGTTTAATATATAAAAGGGTTTTATAATTTTTTGAAGCATTGTGGTTTATATGGTTTGGTGGTTGGTTTTGAAGGCTATCACAATGCAAGTTAAAGAAAAGAAGGTATCTATGGTGTCGTTTGCTAACCTATATTTTTAATTTTATAATTATTCTTGATATTTTTGAGATAAAATCTCATCTACAGAAGATCCCGGAACTGAATTAATTAATCTAATGAGTTGTATTTAATTAGATGTGGTAAATTATGTTAGTACGACAAATAATATATGTTTGGGTTTTATAATTTGCTTGAAGCATTATGTTTATATTGGTTTGTGTTTGGTTTTGAAGGCTATCACAATGCAAGTGTAAGAAAAAAGAAGGTAATATATAATATATATATATATATATATTATATATTATATATATTTATATATATATAATATATATGTGTGTTATATATGTATATATAATATGTGTAAATATTATGTGTGTGTTATATATAATATATATATATATATTATATATATATATATAAGGGTTTTATATTTGGTTGAAGCATTGTGTATATATTGACTTGGTGTTGGTTTTGAAGGCTATCACAATGCAAGTGTAAGAAAAATAAGGTAATATGGTGTCGTTTGCTAACCTGTATTTTTTAATTTTTATTATTTTCTTGATATTTCAAGATAAAAATCTCATCTACAGAGATCTCCAGAACTGAATTAATTAATCTAATTAGTTGTATTTAATTAGATGTGGTAAATTATCTTAGTACGACAAATAATCTAATGTTTAAAAGGGTTTTTATAAAATTGCTTGAAGCATTATGTTTATATTGGTTTGGTGTTGGTTTTGAAGGCTACACAATGCAAGTGTAAAGAAAAAAGGGTAATTTATGAGGAAATGCGTCCCGGTCTCCTGCCTCAGAAATTGCTACCCGTGACTATTAAATAACGTCCCCAGCTATGTCGTCTCGGTGGTGGTGTTTACTTGAAAGAAAACAACCAACTTAGGGCATTAAATGTATTTTAGAGGGGGGGGCTACTCTTTTTTTGTCATAATTCTTATTTATTTATTGTAATTTGTTTAGAAATTTATTTATAGAAATTTGTCGTAATTCTTGTTTATTTATAGAAATTTGTCGTAATTCTTGTTTAGATATGAAGATGGATATATATCTATTTATCTATCTATCTACCTCAATTTGTTCATTTTTTACTTTGTTTATATATATCTATCCACCCATCTCCATTTGTTCATATCAAAAGAGAAGCCCCCCCCCTCTAAAATACATTTAATGCCTAAGTTGGTTGTTTTCTTTCAAGTAACACCGCCGAGACGACATAGCTGGGGACGTTATTTAATAGTCACTGGTAGCAATTTCTGAGGCAGGAGACCGGGACGCACTTCCTCATAAATTACCGAAAGAGAAGGTAACTATGGTGTTGTTTGTTAACCTGTGATTTACTCTTAATATTTCAAGATAAAAATCTCATCTGCAGAAGATCTCAGGAACTGGAGTTGTTGTTAGTGGCTGTCCGTTTGGTTTTGTCTGATGTCTTCCAAACTCTGGTGTGTGTGTGTGGATGTGTGTGTGTGTGTGTGTGTGTGTGTGTGTGTGTGTGTGTGCCTGTGCAACAGTTTCTGATTATAATTCCAGGTCTGGATCACCCTCTAAGCATAATTTTTTGTTTATTAACAGGACCATTTGATTCTTTCTTTTTTTCTATGTGTGTGTCACATTATCATTCCAGAATTTGGCCTACCCTTTTTTTTTCTACTGACATTTTTAACACATGATGATGATGATGATGATGATGTGTATGTATGTATAGCAGCAAGATAGATTCGTATTCAGTTACGACTGCTTGTTGCCCTGTCTTACAAATTCAACGGTAATTGGAACTAGTATGATTATTCTACATGTATGTATGCCATTGTTTCTCAAAGTAGGTTCACTGAAAGCTGCAGTTTTTGTGGAAAAAATGTTGAGGTTCTATGAGATTAGGTGTCTTTTAATAAAAAATCTAATTCTATTAAAAATAGGATTCACCATTTTGAAAATAATAATTTAGATGGCATGGAGTGTTGCATTTAAGTTAGATACACGCATCGCAGCATGGCACTTAACTTGTTTTGAAATCATTATAATTGTTTTAATTTTACTTTTAACAATTTTATATCTGAATAAATTCTCTCTTTAAAGCAATTTAAAAAAAAAATGTTACATTGAATAACAAAAGTGGAATTAGGAGGAATTGCAACCTTTGCAGTTTATTTAATGCTGTTGCATACCCTTCCTTACTTTCTTCTATTCTTCTTCTGGCGTCTTTGATATCTTAAGTTTTTCTAGCGTCTGGACTTCATCTTGGTGATCGGTCGCACTTAACTCATTTCTTCTTCTAGATCAGTCTTGTTACCAAGACATTCACCAACCACAAAACCGTGTTATTTTCATAAGCTTTTATTTTGAAAATAATAATTTAGATGGCATGGAGTGTTGCATTTAAGTTAGATACACGCATCGCAGCATGGCACTTAACTTGTTTTGAAATCATTATAATTGTTTTAATTTTACTTTTAACAATTTTATATCTGAATAAATTCTCTCTTTAAAGCAATTTAAAAAAAAAAAATGTTACATTGAATAACAAAAGTGGAATTAGGAGGAATTTCTAAGTTCTTTAACTCTTAACATCCTATACCACCTCATTCCACCCGGCCGGAAGTCACATTCATTTTCCTAATGTACCCCAAATGATAGCCTTTGTTTAAATGTAATATTAAACATATTTAGAAGTCTTTGATTTAAGGGAAATAACAGGTAACTTTAAATGAAAATGTCATTTTTACCATTTTTAATAAATGGTTATAGGAATTGTGCTCTGGACTTAGAAAATTCTCAACAGGATGTTAAGAGTTAAACTTGGAACCTTGCAATTCCTAGGCAGATGTGCTACCAACTGAGCTAAATCAGTCCCTATTTTTATTTGTAAATAGTAATATTAACATAAAAGCTTTAAAATCAAATATTTTCTATTGCCATATGATGATTAGAATTATTAGCAATGATACATTACAGTGGAACATTTAAAAAAAAAAAAAGAAATCAAATATAGATGTCTTGTTTTGGTTGAAAATGAAACAAGTATGCATGAAACAAATATATAATGTTACATTGAATATAATGTTACATTGAATATAACATTGAATAACAAAAGTGGAATTAGGAGGAATTTCTAAGTTCTTTAAACTGATGAGTTTTGTTTTAGTTTTTTATTTAATGGTATATCAACTGTAGGGGTTTATCTTCCCTTTGCCTGGAAGAGTTATCTTCTCGCTGCATTGCCGTTTGTTCCCACTAGGGCACTCTTGTATTTAAGCGCCGGATTTGAACTTGTCTTCCTCTTTTAGCTGGATCTTCTCAACGAACTGATATGGGCTAGAGTCTATCTAACCCCTTCTCGGTGGAGCTTTTGCCCCCCCCCCTTACATTACTGTAAGTCCTTTATACAGCATGGACTATCCTTTAGTTCCATGTCTGTAACATTTACATGTTAGGTACATTTGGGTATCTTGTTTATACCTAAATATTGTATATGTATTTACATGTTCTATTCTCCTGTACATTATGTATCTTATCGTTTCGATGTGCTGTTTATATTATTAAATGTTTTGTCTCACAATGTGTCGGAATTGTATGGTCATTAATTAACTTTGAATCTTACACACCTTTGTGGGTTATTTAATGCCAAGTCATCCTTGT
>JALAJA010000206.1:22838-25338 GCA_023376005.1 Doryteuthis pealeii | reverse complement strand
GACTAAATGGTTTGATGTCGAGCTACCAAATTTGAAATGCAATTTTATAGTAATATCATTTCCAGTGCAATTTCAGTGTAAAATCATTTCTTATACATTTTTATAGTAAAAATAATTTCTAGTTCAATCTTATAGTAGAATCATTTCCAATCATTTTATTGTGAAATAATTTCCAGTGCTTTTTTATAGTAACTATAAAAATGCATTGGAAATAATTTCCAGTGCATTTTTTATAGTAAAAATCATTTCCAATGCATTTTTATAGTAAAACATTTCCACTGCATTTTTATAGTAAAAATCATTTCATGCATTTTATGGTAAAAATCATTTCCAATGCATTTTATAGTAAAATTCATTTCCAATGCATTTTATAGTAAAAATCATTTCCAATGCATTTTTATAGTAAAAATCATTGTCCAATGCATTTTTATTGTAAAAATCATTTCCAATGCATTTTTATAGTAAAAATCATTTCCAATGCCTTTTTATAGTAAAAATCATTTCTAATGCATCTATATTGAAAATTGGGGAGAGATGTCCAATGCATTTTTACTACAAAAATCATTTCCAATGCATTTTTATAGTAAAATCATTTCCAATGCATTTTTATAGTAAAAATCATTTCTAATGCATTTTATTAATGTAGTAAAAATCATTTCAATGCATTTTTTATAGTAAAATCATTTCTAATGCATTTTATAGTAAAAATCATTCCAATGCATTTTATATTAAAAATCATTCCAATGCATTTTATAGTAAAAATTCATTTCAATGCATTTTTATAGTAAAAATCTTTCTAATGCATTTTATAGTAAAATCATTTCCAATGCATTTTTATAGTAAATCATTTCCAATGCATTTATAGTAAAAATCATTTCTAATGCATTTTTATAGTAAAAGTCATTTCCAATGCATTTTTATAGTAAAAATCATTTTCAATGCATTTTTATAGTAAAAATCATTTCTAATGCATCTATATTGAAAATTGGGGAGAGATGTCCAATGCATTTTTACTATAAAAATCATTTCCAATGCATTTTTATAGTAAAAATCATTTCCAATGCATTTTTATAGTAAAAATCATTTCCAATGTATTTTTATGGTAAAAATCATTTCTAATGCATTTTTATAGTAAAATCATTTCTAATTATAGTAAATCATTTCTAATGCATTTTTATAGTAAAAATCATTTATAATGCATTTTTATAGTAAAAATCATTTCCAATGCATTTTTTTATTGTAAAAATCATTTCTAATGCATTTTATAGTAAAAATCATTCCAATGCATTTTTATAGTAAAATCATTCCCAATGCATTTTTATAGTAAAAATCATTTCTAATGCATTTTATAGTAAAAATCATTTCTAATGCATCTATATTAATATTTGGAGAGAGATAATTATTTAAAAATATTCTGATATCTTTGTGATACTGGTTGCAGGAAATTAATCCATACACATGCTCCCACCCACATGTTAAACTGGCTGTGTGTTGTATGCTTCCACTGTGAGAAGAGGGTTAAATATTGGCGGTCATTTTTATCTTGTTTGTAGCAATTAATTTTAATTAGAAAGAGATGAGCTTCATTCTGTTTATAATTAATGTCCATGTAAGGTTATTTCCTATAACTCCAACATAAAAAAGGGGAACCACTCTGATTGACTGATAAATTATTTATTTATTGATCTACTAGGAAAAAAGAAGACAGGGTTAGGGTTAGTTTAATAGGAAAATAATGGGTAGATTAATTAACAGATTAAATTCATTTAGAGTGGTTCCCCTTTTTTATGTTGGAGTTATAGGAAATAACCCCATGTAATATTGGTATTATGTTCAATTTATTGCTCCAGTTTCAACATTTGAGAGCACATTTTTGCAAATCTACATTTCTGAGAATATTATCTCAAATATGTTGTTGGGGTCAGTAAAATGGTTATTCCTGTATATAGAGTGAATGAGGGAGAGGCTCTGTGATTGGATTTACCAATCACGTGATAGCCCAGAGTTTTGGCGCAATATCCAAAAAGTAGTCAGACAGAATACACCCGCGGTGCCACGAGGCAACGAATTCAGGGGCTCCAGGAAACCACCCTAATAACTCTTCTCCAATGAGCCGGTAAGTCCCTTAAACTCAACTTTATATACAGGAAGGACTTTATATTGTTGTTTTATGCCTAGCAAATAAATTGTTTGAATTAAAGGAAATATTAATTCCTTTCTTGTTGTTGTTAGTCTTAGAATTGAATGTTATACTAACACAATATGTTCAACCTGTGGTAATTGCATCGGCTCCTGAACTTTTACTTAAAGAACTGTGTATTCAACAATGACTTCCAGGACGAGCATTTCCAAATACAAGAGTGATTCAAAAGTTTTGCAATATTTACACTCCAAAACCAAGAGGAGGTGGAAGCTTCAGTGAAGGAAGTTCTTCACCTACCAAGGATAGAACCAGTAAATTAGTGTGGGATCAAAGACCTGGCAGAAAAAGGTGGTTTTT
>JALAJA010000206.1:0-22738 GCA_023376005.1 Doryteuthis pealeii | reverse complement strand
AAAATTTACACGGGTGAGTCAAAAGTTTTGCAATATTTTGTTAATGTGAGGCACAATTTTTCGGCAGCTCTGGGTGCTTTCGTTGAGGTGAATGTGACATCCAGCACTTGTGTCAAGAAAATGCAGGTGTAAAGAAAATGCAGGTGTAAAGAAAAAAAAAAAAATTAACTAGAAATGCCATAACAAGACGACAACGATTCCAGTTCCAGTGATCTTCTGAAGAAGAGATTTTATCTCGAAATATCAAGAATAAATTACAGGTTAACAAACAACACCATTGTTACCTTATTATATTTTTTCTTTACACCTGCATTGTGATAGCCTTCAAAATCAACCTCCAAACCAATATATACACAATGCTTCAAGCAAATTATAAAACTCTCTTATATATATATATATATATATATATATATATATATATATTGAAGAAATGGATACAATAGAAACCTACTCGAGTTTCATCACTAGAATCATCAGGGTTAAATCCACTGAATGAATCAAGTTACCGATTAATTGCAGCTGATCACACATATGTTCATTGAAGAGGTATATATATCCAATCTTATTCAATGAACATACGTGTGATCAGCTGTAATTAATCGGTAACTCGATTAATTCAGTGGATTTAACCCTGATGATTCTAGCGATGAAACTCGAGTAGATTTCTATTGTATCTATTTCTTCAATAAATTTGCTCTACTTTGTATTGAGCACTTTGTATTTGTTTTATTACGGACTTAACCCTGGATCCTGTGCACCTCCAATATTCGTGCCCATATTCACCGGTAAGCCACCCTCTATATATAAATATATATATATATAATCTCCCCCAAAATTGTCGGCTATCGCCATTTCAAACACATTGTTTGACCACTTCATACTATCGTGTCATAAGTCACCTAAAAAGTGCAATATACACATCAGTTTAAAATAACAAGAAATTCTGGTAAGCTAGCTAGTGTAATGGTTAGAGTCCCCACCTATCACCCTGACAGGTAGGGTTCGAATCACGCACAAAGCACTGCTCTGTCAATAGCTCTGCTTTGAGGCCTAATAGGCTGAAATGTACATACAGAGACCGACTTTTTCTCGATTTGTTTACGCTTTACATTTAAACCGATATGCACGCCTAATTCATTTAATTATAATTAATTAATTAACAAAGCACTGCCCTGTCTATAGCTCTACTGATGAGGCTTAATAGGCTGAAATGTATATACAGAGACCGACTTTTTCTCGGTTTGTTTATGCTTTACATTTAAACCGATATGCACGCCTAATTCATTTAATTATATTAATTAATTAACAAAGCACTGCCCTGTCTATAGCTCTACTGATGAGGCCTAATAGGCTGAAATGTACATACAGAGACCGACTTTTTCTCGATTTGTTTATGCTTTACATTTAAACGATATGCACGCCTAATTCATTTAATTATAATTAATTAATTCACAAAGCACTGCCCTGTCTATAGCTCTACTGATGAGGCCTAATAGGCTGAAATGTATATACAGAGACCGACTTTTTCTCGGTTTGTTTATGCTTTACATTTAAACGATATGCACGCCTAATTCATTTAATTATAATTAATTAATTAACAAATTAGGTATGACTTTAATTAAGCACATAATCTCCCCCCCCAAAAAAAAAATATATATATATATATATAGGAACGGCCTGTTGTAAACAAAACCAAAATCATTAGAGAAGAAAGAGAACCAAAATGTCTAACATAGAATTTCTAAAGTGGAACAATAAAGAAAGAACATAAAATCAAAACACAATGATCTTCCACGTTGACAAACTTCTTGAGCAGCAGAATAGATTCAGTTGTGAATAAAAGAAACAAATTGTGGACAACAGAAAAAAAAATAAAAATAAAAATAAAAAAAATAAAAAAAAGAAAAAAGGAAAACACGAATGATGATAATCAAAACAATAAAAAAAACCAAAAAAAACAAGAAAAAGTGAAATCTCCAAGACGGAAGAAAGCGTGTCACGAATTCTTGGAGAATTTATATATATATATGTATAAAACTGATTGTGTAACGTCAGTGACATTTAATGTATTTCACGTTTGGAAAATGTCAGAAAGGTATCTCAGGTGAGACAAGCTACTTTACCTGCTGTGAGATGAAATTGACAGTTGTTAGCAGATATCTTATTATAATGGAGATTGTGTGTTTTTTGTCTGTAACCGAAACTATATTACTACTCAAGTCACAATTCCCTTTAGTTATTTGACATCACATTCTTATTTTGGATTTTTTTTATTTAAACTTCAATTATTAATAAAATTGTTTTACATCATTAAGACTGTTACCATATCAACATACTAATAATGTGCAATTGTATATTTATACAATACAAGCAAAATATTTACATGTTAACGGGAAGGCTAATTTACATATAGATCTTAAAAATTTGATTTTAATAAATATATGCTTAGTATTATTGATTTCTAATTTTTTGGTTTTATCTTATTGAATATGAGCAAAAATCTCAGGGATGAATCTTAAAAGAAATCCATTAACAAGAAGAAATAACTGTAAATTTATTCTTTACTTCCTATTTTAAGTAAAGAGTTATATTAGGAAAATTTACCAATGAAAGACGGGAGAAATGGAAAATGATGGAAGAGTTGGTTTCAAAGTTGTTCTATTTTTCAATCATACCCCCTCTGTTTAAAATCTTTTTATTTGCATTCTTATTCAGTTTCATTAGCCTTTCTAATTTAACATGATATTTTATTGTATTAAAAGTTAAATACTTGCACCCGGAGGGTGCATATATTTGCTAGTATAGATAATATAAGTCTTATTTATGTTTTTAGAGTATTTTTATTTGCGAGATTATAGATGCATTAAGGAGTATCGTAAATCAAGGAGTATACAAGAATTGTTGCATTGTCAATAGTTCTTATGTTTAATAGAGCAAATCTTTCACAACAGGTGAGACAAATAAAAAATACCGCCCTGTCGGCTGGGGCATTAGAATGTAAAGTAAACAATATTCAGCCAAAGCTGTTGGGATATTTACAATTGTTTATGTCTTTGTTTTGCAATAGAGGCAAGTAATTACAAAAGAAATGCATACGTTTCTTACAACTGAAGTCATGTGGTTCCTCCGGTTCCTTTGATAGTGAATGTCTTGTAACTCAAGGATTAGAGTTAACAGAGAAACACAAGTAGTAGTAAGGATAGAAAAAAGGTTTACTAAGCAAAGATACAATGTGAGCTGAGTAATTAGCAATTACTAGGTTGTCTTAACTGTTGTAACTCAAGTATTAGAGTTAACAGAGAAATTATAAGAAGAAACACAAGTAGTAGTAAGGATAGAAAAAAAGGTTTACTAAGCAAAGATACAATGTGAGCTGAGTAATTAGCAATTACTAGGTTGTCTTAACTGTTGTAACTCAAGTATTAGAGTTAACAGAGAAATTATAAGAAGAAACACAAGTAGTAGTAAGGATAGAAAAAAAGGTTTACTAAGCAAAGATACAATGTGAGCTGAGTAATTAGCAATTACTAGGTTGTCTTAACTGTTGTAACTCAAGTATTAGAGTTAACAGAGAAATTATAAGAAGAAACACAAGTAGTAGTAAGGATAGAAAAAAAAAGGTTTACTAAGCAAAGATACAATGTGAGCTGAGTAATTAGCAATTACTAGGTTGTCTTAACTGTTGTAACTCAAGTATTAGAGTTAACAGAGAAATTATAAGAAGAAACACAAGTAGTAGTAAGGATAGAAAAAAAGGTTTACTAAGCAAAGATACAATGTGAGCTGAGTAATTAGCAATTACTAGGTTGTCTTAACTGTTGTAACTCAAGTATTAGAGTTAACAGAGAAATTATAAGAAGAAACACAAGTAGTAGTAAGGATAGAAAAAAAGGTTTACTAAGCAAAGATACAATGTGAGCTGAGTAATTAGCAATTACTAGGTTGTCTTAACTGTTGTAACTCAAGTATTAGAGTTAACAGAGAAATTATAAGAAGAAACACAAGTAGTAGTAAGGATAGAAAAAAAGGTTTACTAAGCAAAGATACAATGTGAGCTGAGTAATTAGCAATTACTAGGTTGTCTTAACTGTTGTAACTCAAGTATTAGAGTTAACAGAGAAATTATAAGAAGAAACACAAGTAGTAGTAAGGATAGAAAAAAAGGTTTACTAAGCAAAGATACAATGTGAGCTGAGTAATTAGCAATTACTAGGTTGTCTTAACTGTTGTAACTCAAGTATTAGAGTTAACAGAGAAATTATAAGAAGAAACACAAGTAGTAGTAAGGATAGAAAAAAAGGTTTACTAAGCAAAGATACAATGTGAGCTGAGTAATTAGCAATTACTAGGTTGTCTTAACTGTTGTAACTCAAGTATTAGAGTTAACAGAGAAATTATAAGAAGAAACACAAGTAGTAGTAAGGATAGAAAAAAAGGTTTACTAAGCAAAGATACAATGTGAGCTGAGTAATTAGCAATTACTAGGTTGTCTTAACTGTTGTAACTCAAGTATTAGAGTTAACAGAGAAATTATAAGAAGAAACACAAGTAGTAGTAAGGATAGAAAAAAAGGTTTACTAAGCAAAGATACAATGTGAGCTGAGTAATTAGCAATTACTAGGTTGTCTTAACTGTTGTAACTCAAGTATTAGAGTTAACAGAGAAATTATAAGAAGAAACACAAGTAGTAGTAAGGATAGAAAAAAAGGTTTACTAAGCAAAGATACAATGTGAGCTGAGTAATTAGCAATTACTAGGTTGTCTTAACTGTTGTAACTCAAGTATTAGAGTTAACAGAGAAATTATAAGAAGAAACACAAGTAGTAGTAAGGATAGAAAAAAAGGTTTACTAAGCAAAGATACAATGTGAGCTGAGTAATTAGCAATTACTAGGTTGTCTTAACTGTTGTAACTCAAGTATTAGAGTTAACAGAGAAATTATAAGAAGAAACACAAGTAGTAGTAAGGATAGAAAAAAAGGTTTACTAAGCAAAGATACAATGTGAGCTGAGTAATTAGCAATTACTAGGTTGTCTTAACTGTTGTAACTCAAGTATTAGAGTTAACAGAGAAATTATAAGAAGAAACACAAGTAGTAGTAAGGATAGAAAAAAGGTTTACTAAGCAAAGATACAATGTGAGCTGAGTAATTAGCAATTACTAGGTTGTCTTAACTGTTGTAACTCAAGTATTAGAGTTAACAGAGAAATTATAAGAAGAAACACAAGTAGTAGTAAGGATAGAAAAAAAGGTTTACTAAGCAAAGATACAATGTGAGCTGAGTAATTAGCAATTACTAGGTTGTCTTAACTGTTGTAACTCAAGTATTAGAGTTAACAGAGAAATTATAAGAAGAAACACAAGTAGTAGTAAGGATAGAAAAAAAGGTTTACTAAGCAAAGATACAATGTGAGCTGAGTAATTAGCAATTACTAGGTTGTCTTAACTGTTGTAACTCAAGTATTAGAGTTAACAGAGAAATTATAAGAAGAAACACAAGTAGTAGTAAGGATAGAAAAAAAGGTTTACTAAGCAAAGATACAATGTGAGCTGAGTAATTAGCAATTACTAGGTTGTCTTAACTGTTGTAACTCAAGTATTAGAGTTAACAGAGAAATTATAAGAAGAAACACAAGTAGTAGTAAGGATAGAAAAAAAGGTTTACTAAGCAAAGATACAATGTGAGCTGAGTAATTAGCAATTACTAGGTTGTCTTAACTGTTGTAACTTGAGTATTAGAGTTAACAGAGAAATTATAAGAAGAAACACAAGTAGTAGTAAGGATAGAAAAAAAGGTTTACTAAGCAAAGATACAATGTGAGCTGAGTAATTAGCAATTACTAGGTTGTCTTAACTGTTGTAACTCAAGTATTAGAGTTAACAGAGAAATTATAAGAAGAAACACAAGTAGTAGTAAGGATAGAAAAAAAAAGGTTTACTAAGCAAAGATACAATGTGAGCTGAGTAATTAGCAATTACTAGGTTGTCTTAACTGTTGTAACTCAAGTATTAGAGTTAACAGAGAAATTATAAGAAGAAACACAAGTAGTAGTAAGGATAGAAAAAAAAGGTTTACTAAGCAAAGATACAATGTGAGCTGAGTAATTAGCAATTACTAGGTTGTCTTAACTGTTGTAACTCAAGTATTAGAGTTAACAGAGAAATTATAAGAAGAAACACAAGTAGTAGTAAGGATAGAAAAAAAGGTTTACTAAGCAAAGATACAATGTGAGCTGAGTAATTAGCAATTACTAGGTTGTCTTAACTGTTGTAACTCAAGTATTAGAGTTAACAGAGAAATTATAAGAAGAAACACAAGTAGTAGTAAGGATAGAAAAAAAGGTTTACTAAGCAAAGATACAATGTGAGCTGAGTAATTAGCAATTACTAGGTTGTCTTAACTGTTGTAACTCAAGTATTAGAGTTAACAGAGAAATTATAAGAAGAAACACAAGTAGTAGTAAGGATAGAAAAAAAAAGGTTTACTAAGCAAAGATACAATGTGAGCTGAGTAATTAGCAATTACTAGGTTGTCTTAACTGTTGTAACTCAAGTATTAGAGTTAACAGAGAAATTATAAGAAGAAACACAAGTAGTAGTAAGGATAGAAAAAAAAAGGTTTACTAAGCAAAGATACAATGTGAGCTGAGTAATTAGCAATTACTAGGTTGTCTTAACTGTTGTAACTCAAGTATTAGAGTTAACAGAGAAATTATAAGAAGAAACACAAGTAGTAGTAAGGATAGAAAAAAAAAGGTTTACTAAGCAAAGATACAATGTGAGCTGAGTAATTAGCAATTACTAGGTTGTCTTAACTGTTGTAACTCAAGTATTAGAGTTAACAGAGAAATTATAAGAAGAAACACAAGTAGTAGTAAGGATAGAAAAAAAGGTTTACTAAGCAAAGATACAATGTGAGCTGAGTAATTAGCAATTACTAGGTTGTCTTAACTGTTGTAACTCAAGTATTAGAGTTAACAGAGAAATTATAAGAAGAAACACAAGTAGTAGTAAGGATAGAAAAAAAAGGTTTACTAAGCAAAGATACAATGTGAGCTGAGTAATTAGCAATTACTAGGTTGTCTTAACTGTTGTAACTCAAGTATTAGAGTTAACAGAGAAATTATAAGAAGAAACACAAGTAGTAGTAAGGATAGAAAAAAAAGGTTTACTAAGCAAAGATACAATGTGAGCTGAGTAATTAGCAATTACTAGGTTGTCTTAACTGTTGTAACTCAAGTATTAGAGTTAACAGAGAAATTATAAGAAGAAACACAAGTAGTAGTAAGGATAGAAAAAAAGGTTTACTAAGCAAAGATACAATGTGAGCTGAGTAATTAGCAATTACTAGGTTGTCTTAACTGTTGTAACTCAAGTATTAGAGTTAACAGAGAAATTATAAGAAGAAACACAAGTAGTAGTAAGGATAGAAAAAAAAGGTTTACTAAGCAAAGATACAATGTGAGCTGAGTAATTAGCAATTACTAGGTTGTCTTAACTGTTGTAACTCAAGTATTAGAGTTAACAGAGAAATTATAAGAAGAAACACAAGTAGTAGTAAGGATAGAAAAAAAAAGGTTTACTAAGCAAAGATACAATGTGAGCTGAGTAATTAGCAATTACTAGGTTGTCTTAACTGTTGTAACTCAAGTATTAGAGTTAACAGAGAAATTATAAGAAGAAACACAAGTAGTAGTAAGGATAGAAAAAAAAAGGTTTACTAAGCAAAGATACAATGTGAGCTGAGTAATTAGCAATTACTAGGTTGTCTTAACTGTTGTAACTTGAGTATTAGAGTTAACAGAGAAATTATAAGAAGAAACACAAGTAGTAGTAAGGATAGAAAAAAAAGGTTTACTAAGCAAAGATACAATGTGAGCTGAGTAATTAGCAATTACTAGGTTGTCTTAACTGTTGTAACTCAAGTATTAGAGTTAACAGAGAAATTATAAGAAGAAACACAAGTAGTAGTAAGGATAGAAAAAAAGGTTTACTAAGCAAAGATACAATGTGAGCTGAGTAATTAGCAATTACTAGGTTGTCTTAACTGTTGTAACTCAAGTATTAGAGTTAACAGAGAAATTATAAGAAGAAACACAAGTAGTAGTAAGGATAGAAAAAAAGGTTTACTAAGCAAAGATACAATGTGAGCTGAGTAATTAGCAATTACTAGGTTGTCTTAACTGTTGTAACTCAAGTATTAGAGTTAACAGAGAAATTATAAGAAGAAACACAAGTAGTAGTAAGGATAGAAAAAAAGGTTTACTAAGCAAAGATACAATGTGAGCTGAGTAATTAGCAATTACTAGGTTGTCTTAACTGTTGTAACTCAAGTATTAGAGTTAACAGAGAAATTATAAGAAGAAACACAAGTAGTAGTAAGGATAGAAAAAAAAGGTTTACTAAGCAAAGATACAATGTGAGCTGAGTAATTAGCAATTACTAGGTTGTCTTAACTGTTGTAACTCAAGTATTAGAGTTAACAGAGAAATTATAAGAAGAAACACAAGTAGTAGTAAGGATAGAAAAAAAAGGTTTACTAAGCAAAGATACAATGTGAGCTGAGTAATTAGCAATTACTAGGTTGTCTTAACTGTTGTAACTCAAGTATTAGAGTTAACAGAGAAATTATAAGAAGAAACACAAGTAGTAGTAAGGATAGAAAAAAAGGTTTACTAAGCAAAGATACAATGTGAGCTGAGTAATTAGCAATTACTAGGTTGTCTTAACTGTTGTAACTCAAGTATTAGAGTTAACAGAGAAATTATAAGAAGAAACACAAGTAGTAGTAAGGATAGAAAAAAAAAGGTTTACTAAGCAAAGATACAATGTGAGCTGAGTAATTAGCAATTACTAGGTTGTCTTAACTGTTGTAACTCAAGTATTAGAGTTAACAGAGAAATTATAAGAAGAAACACAAGTAGTAGTAAGGATAGAAAAAAAAGGTTTACTAAGCAAAGATACAATGTGAGCTGAGTAATTAGCAATTACTAGGTTGTCTTAACTGTTGTAACTCAAGTATTAGAGTTAACAGAGAAATTATAAGAAGAAACACAAGTAGTAGTAAGGATAGAAAAAAAGGTTTACTAAGCAAAGATACAATGTGAGCTGAGTAATTAGCAATTACTAGGTTGTCTTAACTGTTGTAACTCAAGTATTAGAGTTAACAGAGAAATTATAAGAAGAAACACAAGTAGTAGTAAGGATAGAAAAAAAAAGGTTTACTAAGCAAAGATACAATGTGAGCTGAGTAATTAGCAATTACTAGGTTGTCTTAACTGTTGTAACTCAAGTATTAGAGTTAACAGAGAAATTATAAGAAGAAACACAAGTAGTAGTAAGGATAGAAAAAAAAGGTTTACTAAGCAAAGATACAATGTGAGCTGAGTAATTAGCAATTACTAGGTTGTCTTAACTGTTGTAACTCAAGTATTAGAGTTAACAGAGAAATTATAAGAAGAAACACAAGTAGTAGTAAGGATAGAAAAAAAGGTTTACTAAGCAAAGATACAATGTGAGCTGAGTAATTAGCAATTACTAGGTTGTCTTAACTGTTGTAACTCAAGTATTAGAGTTAACAGAGAAATTATAAGAAGAAACACAAGTAGTAGTAAGGATAGAAAAAAAGGTTTACTAAGCAAAGATACAATGTGAGCTGAGTAATTAGCAATTACTAGGTTGTCTTAACTGTTGTAACTCAAGTATTAGAGTTAACAGAGAAATTATAAGAAGAAACACAAGTAGTAGTAAGGATAGAAAAAAAGGTTTACTAAGCAAAGATACAATGTGAGCTGAGTAATTAGCAATTACTAGGTTGTCTTAACTGTTGTAACTCAAGTATTAGAGTTAACAGAGAAATTATAAGAAGAAACACAAGTAGTAGTAAGGATAGAAAAAAAGGTTTACTAAGCAAAGATACAATGTGAGCTGAGTAATTAGCAATTACTAGGTTGTCTTAACTGTTGTAACTCAAGTATTAGAGTTAACAGAGAAATTATAAGAAGAAACACAAGTAGTAGTAAGGATAGAAAAAAAAGGTTTACTAAGCAAAGATACAATGTGAGCTGAGTAATTAGCAATTACTAGGTTGTCTTAACTGTTGTAACTCAAGTATTAGAGTTAACAGAGAAATTATAAGAAGAAACACAAGTAGTAGTAAGGATAGAAAAAAGGTTTACTAAGCAAAGATACAATGTGAGCTGAGTAATTAGCAATTACTAGGTTGTCTTAACTGTTGTAACTCAAGTATTAGAGTTAACAGAGAAATTATAAGAAGAAACACAAGTAGTAGTAAGGATAGAAAAAAAGGTTTACTAAGCAAAGATACAATGTGAGCTGAGTAATTAGCAATTACTAGGTTGTCTTAACTGTTGTAACTCAAGTATTAGAGTTAACAGAGAAATTATAAGAAGAAACACAAGTAGTAGTAAGGATAGAAAAAAAGGTTTACTAAGCAAAGATACAATGTGAGCTGAGTAATTAGCAATTACTAGGTTGTCTTAACTGTTGTAACTCAAGTATTAGAGTTAACAGAGAAATTATAAGAAGAAACACAAGTAGTAGTAAGGATAGAAAAAAAGGTTTACTAAGCAAAGATACAATGTGAGCTGAGTAATTAGCAATTACTAGGTTGTCTTAACTGTTGTAACTCAAGTATTAGAGTTAACAGAGAAATTATAAGAAGAAACACAAGTAGTAGTAAGGATAGAAAAAAAGGTTTACTAAGCAAAGATACAATGTGAGCTGAGTAATTAGCAATTACTAGGTTGTCTTAACTGTTGTAACTCAAGTATTAGAGTTAACAGAGAAATTATAAGAAGAAACACAAGTAGTAGTAAGGATAGAAAAAAAGGTTTACTAAGCAAAGATACAATGTGAGCTGAGTAATTAGCAATTACTAGGTTGTCTTAACTGTTGTAACTCAAGTATTAGAGTTAACAGAGAAATTATAAGAAGAAACACAAGTAGTAGTAAGGATAGAAAAAAAGGTTTACTAAGCAAAGATACAATGTGAGCTGAGTAATTAGCAATTACTAGGTTGTCTTAACTGTTGTAACTCAAGTATTAGAGTTAACAGAGAAATTATAAGAAGAAACACAAGTAGTAGTAAGGATAGAAAAAAAAGGTTTACTAAGCAAAGATACAATGTGAGCTGAGTAATTAGCAATTACTAGGTTGTCTTAACTGTTGTAACTCAAGTATTAGAGTTAACAGAGAAATTATAAGAAGAAACACAAGTAGTAGTAAGGATAGAAAAAAAGGTTTACTAAGCAAAGATACAATGTGAGCTGAGTAATTAGCAATTACTAGGTTGTCTTAACTGTTGTAACTCAGTATTAGAGTTAACAGAGAAATTATAAGAAGAAACACAAGTAGTAGTAAGGATAGAAAAAAAGGTTTACTAAGCAAAGATACAATGTGAGCTGAGTAATTAGCAATTACTAGGTTGTCTTAACTGTTGTAACTCAAGTATTAGAGTTAACAGAGAAATTATAAGAAGAAACACAAGTAGTAGTAAGGATAGAAAAAAAGGTTTACTAAGCAAAGATACAATGTGAGCTGAGTAATTAGCAATTACTAGGTTGTCTTAACTGTTGTAACTCAAGTATTAGAGTTAACAGAGAAATTATAAGAAGAAACACAAGTAGTAGTAAGGATAGAAAAAAGGTTTACTAAGCAAAGATACAATGTGAGCTGAGTAATTAGCAATTACTAGGTTGTCTTAACTGTTGTAACTCAAGTATTAGAGTTAACAGAGAAATTATAAGAAGAAACACAAGTAGTAGTAAGGATAGAAAAAAAAAGGTTTACTAAGCAAAGATACAATGTGAGCTGAGTAATTAGCAATTACTAGGTTGTCTTAACTGTTGTAACTCAAGTATTAGAGTTAACAGAGAAATTATAAGAAGAAACACAAGTAGTAGTAAGGATAGAAAAAAAGGGTTTACTAAGCAAAGATACAATGTGAGCTGAGTAATTAGCAATTACTAGGTTGTCTTAACTGTTGTAACTCAAGTATTAGAGTTAACAGAGAAATTATAAGAAGAAACACAAGTAGTAGTAAGGATAGAAAAAAAAGGTTTACTAAGCAAAGATACAATGTGAGCTGAGTAATTAGCAATTACTAGGTTGTCTTAACTGTTGTAACTCAAGTATTAGAGTTAACAGAGAAATTATAAGAAGAAACACAAGTAGTAGTAAGGATAGAAAAAAAGGTTTACTAAGCAAAGATACAATGTGAGCTGAGTAATTAGCAATTACTAGGTTGTCTTAACTGTTGTAACTCAAGTATTAGAGTTAACAGAGAAATTATAAGAAGAAACACAAGTAGTAGTAAGGATAGAAAAAAAGGTTTACTAAGCAAAGATACAATGTGAGCTGAGTAATTAGCAATTACTAGGTTGTCTTAACTGTTGTAACTCAAGTATTAGAGTTAACAGAGAAATTATAAGAAGAAACACAAGTAGTAGTAAGGATAGAAAAAAAGGTTTACTAAGCAAGATACAATGTGAGCTGAGTAATTAGCAATTACTAGGTTGTCTTAACTGTTGTAACTCAAGTATTAGAGTTAACAGAGAAATTATAAGAAGAAACAACAAGTAGTAGTAAGGATGAAAAAAAAAGGTTTACTAAGGAAAGAAAAGACTAAGCAAGTACGGACTGAGTAATGCAATTACTCAAGGTTGTCTTAACTGTCTGTTAACTCAGTTTAGAGTTAAGCAGAGAAATTATAAGAAGAACAACAAGTAGTAGTAAGGATTAGAAAAAAAGGTTTACTAAGAGAGAGATTTTGAATCAGGCGTTTAATACTACAGACCCCAGGTGGTCGGAAATGGAAACCCAGCGGGAAGATAACTCTTCCAGGCAAAGGGCAGACAATCCCAACACTTTACTGTAAGAAAAATCTATTTTTATTGTACAAGCTGACACTTTTGATGGCGCAGATATACAAGCTGATAGTTTCTGCTAGATCACTGAAGTTAAGCAATAATGAGCCTGTTCAATACTTAATTGAGACACAAATGTCTAACCCATGTCGTCCAGTCTGAGACGAAGGAGAAAAGAGGGTGAGAGAGTTTGAATCAGGCGCTTAAATACTACAGACCCAGGTGGTCGGAAACGGAAACCCAGCGGGAAGATAACTCTTCCAGGCAAAGGGCAGACAATCCCAACACTTTATTGTAAGAAAAATCTTTTTTTATTGTACAAGCTGACACTTTTGATGGCGCAGATATACAAGCTGATTGTTTCTGCTAGATCACTGAAGTTAAGCAATAATGAGCCTGTTCAATACTTAATTGGGTGAATACTTAAGCAACAGCAGGTACTGTAAGTAATCTGAGTCTTTTAATTATCAAAATGACTTGATTCAGCATTAAATGACCCCAAAAGGGTCGCTATGCCTGTTCAATACTTAATTGGGTGAATACTTAAGCAACAGCAGGTACTGTAAGTAACCTGAGTCCTTCATTTAGTATTAAATGACCCAAAAAGTGTTGATATGCCATAAAACAACCAAACATATCTATCTATTTAACTTTCTCTTCCCCCTCTCTCTATAACATCTTATACTTCACTCTTCTCCCTCTCTCTATGTGACTTTATCTTCTTGCTCTCTTTTTCAATATATTCTCTCCCAGTTCCCAACATCAGGTGGGTTGAAAAGTCCATAGACTGACCAAGATACTCTCATTAAATTTAACCAAATAAAGTTTATTTTTTAACCACCAAGCTCAAACAGCAATGAGCCTATTCAATACTTAATTGGGTGAATACTTAAGCAACAGCAGGTACTGTAAGTAACCCGAGTCCTTTGTTTATCAAAATGATTTCATTTGGTATTAAATGACCCCAAAAGGGTTGATATGCCATAAAACAAAAAACAAAATGATCAAACCTATCTATTTAACTTCCTTCCCCCCCCTCTCTCTATAACATTCTATAACATTCTATACTTCAGTCTTCAGTAGGGAGCGCGTGGTGTAATGGTTAAAGTCATGGGAAATGGACTCGTCACCCCGAGTTCAAATTCTGGACATGGTAATTGCATTTCACTTAGCGCTGATACCCTTGGGAAAGGTATGAATCTTACTCTCCCTCCAGCTACGGGTAAATATGGTCCGCAATTCTGATCTAACATCCATTGAATACATTTTTCTCAACTGGCTCTAAAATCTGTTTTTCTTAAATTTAAAAAAAATCAAGTCGTTCTCGTTAATTAGACTATTTAAACATTGTGAATTTGGTGTTAGCCGTGTTTCTACTCTTTTAATCATTGTGTATTAAACTGCGGTATTTATGCACAGACCACATCCAGATTAGTGTGAAAAAATTCAGAAATTTTACAAGTCACTACACATGAATTAACATTGAGTCAATCCATCAAATATGTTTATTGAATTTTTGGTAATTTATGAGGAAGTGTGTCCCAGTCTCCTGCCTCAAAAACCAAGTGCAATTCTCCCTCCAGTTATGGGTAAAATAGCAAGGCAGACTGGGCTCTAGCCATGGATAGGTAACTGCTCTAGGAAAGAAAAAAAGCTCTGAATTCAAACCTGTTAAACTCCGCTTAAGAAATTGACCTTGTGTTGCATCCTGCTCTTGTGGAAGGGTTGGTAAATAATAATAACAATAATAATAATAATAATAATTATAATGTAATAATAATAATGTATAATAATAATAATAATAATAATTATGTAGCAAACTAGCACAACGAGAATACAAAACTAGACACGACTGGGTTGGGAAGGTGATCCACTGGGAATAATGCAAAAAATTTAATTTTGACCATACAACAAAATGGTATATGCATAAACCAGAATCTTTTCTTGAGAACGAAACGCATAAAATTCTCTGAGACTTTGAAATAAAAACGGATCACTTTATCCCAGCAAGAAGACTAGATCTAGTGTTGATAAACAAAAAAGAAAGAACTTGTCAACTGGTGGATTTTGCAGTGCCAGCAGATCACAGGGTGAAGCTAAAAGAAAATGAAAAAATGGACAAATATCTGGACCTTGCCAGAGAACTGAAAAAGTTATGGAATATGAAAGTGAAAGTGAAACCAATTATAGTTGGTGCACATATCGTAATTTGTCGTAATTCTTGTTTAGATATGAAGATGGATATATAGTTTTGAATAGACTGAGATAGATAGATAGATAAACAAACAAAATAATATAGATAGATACGAACAATTTAAAGTAATATAGATAAATATGAACAAATTGAGATAGATAGATAGATGGATAGTTTTGAATAGACTGAGCTGGGTTGTTATTTTAATAGTCCTCGGGCAGCAACTCTTGAGGCAGGAGACCAGGACGCACTTCCTCATAAATTACTGAATTTTTAAAAAAAGGTTTAGTAGTTTTGGGTAATGAGCACAAAACAAATTACAATTTTCTTTAATGAAAATTATAGAATCTTTTTATAAGACTGAATTTTAATATAAATATTGATTCTATTTCTCTGAATGTTTGAGATGAGGCTTGATGATTAGTATTATCTGCATTATTCGGACTATTGTCCTCATCTTCATTGTTATCGCTACAACGTTTCGGCCGATATGCTCTCCGGCCTTCTTCAGGTATTTCTTCTCTGACTCAGGAACCTTCTTGTCATAATCGGGAGCCATCACGGAACTTTAAACCTAACCCTTTATTCAATCTCGAAAGGTTCCCGAATCCGAGAAGAAATACCTGAAGAAGGCTGGAGGCCATATCAGCCGAAACGGTGTAAAGATAACAATGAAGATGAGGACAATAGTCCGAATAACGCAGATAATACAAATTTGCTCTACTCTTGTATTGATCACTTTATATTTGTTATATTGCTGTCTTATCATTGTGAAACTTGCATCAACTAACCATTGTGATCTATTTCACCGGTAAGTCACCTTTTTCATATAAATCATATATATATAGATAGATATATAGATAACAAATATAACAAATATAAAGTGCTCAATACAAGAGTAGAGCAAATTTGTATTATCTGTGTCATTTGGACTATTGTCCTCATCTTCATTGTTATTACTACAACGTTTCGGCCAATATGCCCTCCGGTCTTCTTCAGGTATTTCTTGTTGGACTAGGGAACCTTCTTGTCAGGATACCCCCATGGACTGAATAAAGGGTTAGGTTCAAAGTTCCGTGATGGCTCCCGATCACGACAAGAAGGTTCTTGATTATGACAAGAAGGTTCCCAAGTTCAAAAAGAAGGTTCCCGAGTCCGACAACAAATACCTGAAGAAGGCCGGAGGGCACATCGACCGAAACGTTGTACAGATAGCAATGAAGATGAGGATGATAGTCCGAATAATGCAGATAATACTAAATATTGATTCTTGACAATCTTAGCTGAAGCTTTTTATTTTGAACTTTTGTGAGGGGCATATTCAATGGTATATTGGAATAGCAAACTTGTTGACTGCCCTGTCGGCTGGGGCGTTAGAATACACCGACTGCACCTCTGCAGAGGGATAAGTGGGTGGTGACCCATGATGCTTAAGGATAGAACCCAGGTAGTTGAGCAGTCCATGACTTACAATACTCCACTATGGCCCTTTCTTGGGCTAGGCAGGCAGTCGGAGAGGCCCCCTCCGATCAATCGGTTGGTCACGTCAAGCCCTAGCACCTATATGATTGCTCCAATCTTATTCCCCTTATGGCAAGCTCCAACCCTTATTATCATATGGGTGCTAGAAGGCAGTGGCTGAGGGTCTTCATGTCCTGGGAATGACGTTAAACTCTATCTGATGGTGAGGTTACAGTTTTGGAGGTTTGGGGAATGTGGAGCACCCCTTCATCACCATTGCTCTGTGGTCCACTCTGACCCGGAGTGGTAGTACCTGTTAGGGTCCCATCTATAGGTTAAATAGAAAAATGCATTTATAAAAAAAAAAATTGTGTATACATTAAGAATGAATTTATTTCAAAACCTTGTCAGCATTAAATGACCCACTGAGGTTGATATGCCGTAAAACAAAACAAACCAAATCATTAATATTGAGTAATGAATTTGATCCTCATTGGGGATCTTGTGGCATTGTATCAAAACTAAGTTAAGCTTAATAAATCAGTACTTTAATGAATAGAATACTTGGTGAGTGAGGATATGAAACAGAGTATCAATAGATTTCAGATGTCCGTAGTGTAATCGACTTGTCAACTCAAGTTCAAATCCTGGACGAAGCTAGAGTTCACATAGTGCTAATACTCTTGGGAAAGGTATAAATCTGTGGTGAGCCGGAAGTTAATGCTTTGACAGTAAAAAATAAAATGATGAAAATAAATGCTTTTTGCATGAGGATCGGTGCAGCTAGAGAGAAAAATAGAAATATTAAAAATGATAATTTTCAACCAATCAGAGGCGTTTACACCTAAAAAGAAGTTTTTCAAAAAGACCTATTTTGGAGCTTATCTAAAACCTATATAAACGAAGGTTTTTCGAAGAACAGCAGAGAAAGAACCAACTTGCCTGAATACTCCATGCTTCTCGTTTTAAGAAATATTTGTCTACTACTGAAGGTATTATAAGCTATATTTTCTCTCTCTCTAACTTGACTGCTGATTTCATTTTGACCATTACCCTTTCTTTCTCAGTTGGAGTCAACTCAACACCTTCTTATATTATTACATGAACGTTTAAAAAAGCATATTCTGCAGGACTTTGATCAGTATTCTTGATCACTGTAATATTTTGTTTCAATATACTTATTATTCATTGAATTTATGAGTTCCCTTCAGCTATGAGTAAATAGTAGGGCAGACAGGGCACTTTCACCTTGATTAGGCAACCAGTCTAGGAGAAGGAAAACTCTGAATTCAAACCTGTTAAACTCTGTTTGGGTGGTCACTACTAGAATAGGCTCAGTCCTAATTAGTCATCTATTTCACTAAATAATTAAATTTAGAAGAATACTAAAAATAATGGACCATATGACCTTTAGGCACCCCTTTTGCTTTGCTGATTTATAAGTACATTTTTTTCCATTTACACCGTCAACATCCGGTTGTTTGTTAGGGGATAGTTTTATAATTAAAAAAACACTAAAAATCGTCTGTTAACAAACAACGGTGTAAATGAAAAAAAATGCACTCATGAATCAGCAAAGCAAAAGGGGTGCCTAAAGATCATATGGTCCAAAATAATATTACTACTATTACTAATACAAGTTCTCAATTCTATAAAACTGTTCACTTTTAATTAGCTGTTATTCTAAGCGCAAAACAGGATGAGTCATTGGAGGTTAATGATGATCTAGGAAGTTTTTTGAATCCGGGCAACGCCGAATAATCTTACACGTAAACAAGGCCGCCATCAATTTCAACTATCCGCCTTGGCGTCTCTGCGTTTTTCCCGCGCTAAACCAAGTCAGTTGCAACACAAAATGAAGGCAAAAATAAACAGCAGCAGCAGCAGGAGCAATGGTTCAGTAATAACACAGAAAACATCATCATCACAAACCATATCAACTATAAGCAGGCTTTCGTTTTTAAATCTTTTTTTTTGTTCTTATTTTTTTACCCCTAATATTATACACACTGCTACAGCTTTTCTGCCTTCCCTTTTTTACTTGTTCTTATCTATGCTCTTTCTTTCTTCCTTCATTTTTTTTTTTTCGAGTGTGTTAAATAAGAAAATAGAGCAAGGCAACGCAGGGTCACTCAGTCACTACGTGCTGCCAAGTGACGGTGAAGGGAGAAGAGAATCTAATAGGTTGTTAGTGTATAAAGAGGGGAAATAGGAAAGAAAGAGATAAGAATGATAATTTAAGAGAGTGGGCAAAGAGAGATGGGAAGAAAGATAGGCAGATTTTTATCAGTGAGAGAAGTGCACACACAATGAGTCACAGTGTTTGAGGAGAGAGAGAGAGAGAGAGAGAGAGAGAGAGAGAGAGGGGGGGGGGGAGGAGATAGCATTAGATGAAAAAATTGAGTGAGTAAGAGATACGGAGTATTTAGATAGGCAGGTTAAGGAGAGGAATCAGGAAAAGAGGAAGACATGGTGTCGTCAATGAGAGAGTAGGAGAAAAAGATAAAGATAGGCAGATGTTAAGCGAAAAGAAAAAAAGTGAGAGAATGAAATAAAGACAGAATGAACAATGAATACAGAAACAGTTAAAAAGCAGATGTTACTGATGAGGAGGAAAGGTAGTTTATTTAAACGGGGTTGGAGAGAGAGAGAGAGAGAGAGAGAGAGAGAGAGAGAGAGAGAGAGAGAGAGAGAGAGAGAGAGAGAGAGAGAGAGAAATATGAGGTGTTCAAATTAAAGGAGTGAAGTGAAGAGAGATGAAAAATTAAGATAGGGCAGGTGTTATTGAAAGTAAAATTAAACAGAAAGAAAAGATGAATTAACCGAAGAGAGAGAGAGAGAGAGAGAGAGAGAGAGAGAGAGAGGAGAGAGAAGAGAGAGAGAAAGAGAAAGAGAGATAGATTTAGAATAGAAAAACAAATAGTGGAGAAGTCGAAAAAGAATGGTGGATATCGTCTTCGAAATAAAAGAAAGAGAAGAAAAAAAGAAAAAAGAAAAGAAATAAAGGAAACCATATATTTTATGAGAAAGACGAGGAAGAGAGAGAGAGAGAGAGAGAGAGAGAGAGAGAGAGAGAGAGAGAGAGAGAGAGAGAGAGAGTAAAGAATGTTAAAGGGGGAAAGAGAAAGCAACACTAGATAAACACAAAAACTATTAAAATAGAGAGAGTGAAAGGGTGTGATTACATAAGGGGGGTATAAGAGTAGATACACAGGAAAGAGAAGAGAGAGAGAGAGAGAGAGAGATAGAGATAGATAGATAGATAGAGAGTGTGTGTGTGTATGAGTGAGTGGGGAAAGAGAGCAAAAGAAAAGAAAATGGAAGCAGATATGCTAGAGCGAAATATATTTAAGAGAGATAGGAAGAAAAAAAAGAAAGAATGGGACGAGAAAATTAGAGAAGTTGATAAGAAGAAAAAAGAGAGAGAGAGAGGAGAGAGAGAGAGAGACAGAGAGAGACAGAGAGATAGGCGGATAGAATGAAAGGAGAGAAATGGAGGCAAAACAAAGTGTTTAAAACAGGGGAATGGTAATATTGAACCTGAAAAAGAAAATAGGAGATTCAAAGAACTAATGGAGAAAAGAAAAATAGTTATAAAAAACTTTTTATAGTAACGGAGTTAATGGTAGAAATAAGCGAAAGAGAGAAAGTATTCTTGTAAATGAGAGAGAGAGAGAGAGAGAGAAGAGAGAGAGAGAGAGAGAGAGAGAGTAATTGAAGGAGGACAGAGGAAAGTAAACAAGAGAAAGTAAAAGAAAATGAGAAAGTTTGAAAAGAGAAACTACGAAAAAGAATGGATTCCTTTAAAAATGAAAATAAGATTCAGAGAGACAGTATAAAAGTTTTTAAAGAAAAAAGTAGGAGAGAGAGAGAGAGAGAGAGAGAGAGAGAGAGAGAGAGAGAGAGAGAGAGAGAGAGAGAGAGAGAGAGGGATTTCGACAGCAAGTGTAAGATTGGCGGGAGATAGGCAGAGATTATCAAGTAAAAAGAGTAAGAGGGTGTTTGAGAGAGGAAAATGTTAGGAAGAGAAATACGACAAATATTAAAGAAAGAGAGAGAGAGAGAGAGAGAGAGAGAGAGAGAGAGAGAGAGAGAGAGAGAAGAAGTGATAATATTGAAGGAGAAACTAAAGAGTAAAAGTTAGATAGGCAGATTGTATTTATGAGAGAAAGACAGTGAGGAAAGAGAGAGAGAGAGAACAGACAGACAGACAGAGAGTGAGGGTGATAATATTGAAGAAGAAACAAAAAAGTAAGTTAGATAGGCATATTGTATTCATGAGAGGAGAGAGAGAGAGAGAGAGAGAGAGAGAGAGTTAAAGAGGTAGATAAAAAAAAAAAGGTTTACGAGAGAGGAGGGTAGATAAAAAAGAAGGAAGAAAGAGAATGTGAAAGATTATATGAGAGAGAGAGAGAGAGAGAGAGAGAGTTAAAAGGTAGATAAAAAAAGGTTTACGAGAGAGAGGAGGGTAGATAAAAAAGAAGAAAGAAAGAGAATGTAAAGATTATATGAGAGAGGAGAGAGAGAGGGGGCAATGCTATTGAAGAAAAAACAAAAAAAGTAAAAGTTAAATAGGCAGATTGTATTTATGAGAGAAGAAAGAAGAGAGAGAGATTAGGTGAATAAATAAGTCGGAATGAGTAACAAAAAGAGAGGGAGGAAAATATGGAGAGAAAGAAGAACTAACAAGAACGGAAGAGAGAAAAAGAGGCTGAATATTTTGACAGTGTAAAAAATCGAGATAGAGCAGATGTTATTGAAAGAGAGAATGTGAAATTTGATGAAAGAGAGAGTAAATAAATACACACATATTTTAAAGGGAGGAGAGCTGCTAAAATTATAGACAGGCAGATGTTATCAAGGAAAAGAGAGAAGAAAACAGTAAATTAAATTAACTGTGTGAATAATAAGAGTTACAGAGGGAGGGGGGTATTAGATAGAGAAATACCAGAGAGAGAAAAACGGAAGTCGAGAGAGAAAAGGTAGAGATATATACAGGGTAGGTTAAGAGCAGGAGAGTGAGAGAGAGAGAGAGAGAGAGAGAGAGAGAGAGAGAGAGAGAGAAGAGCTTGAAGGCTTGGTCGATATAATCATCATCATCAGCAGCAGCAGCAGTAGAGGCTACGACGCGCACTTTGCTCATCGCCTGAACGCTTCGATGGGAAATAACAGCCTAAGTTATGCCGTCTCATTTTACTATCCGACCCCCCTCCTCATCCCCCCCTTTTAATTTCCTCTCTTTCGTTCACCTGACAACCATATCTACCCAGTTTTATCATATAGTCTCTCTCTATTTAGTTTCCTCTTTCTTTTCGTTTTTTCTTTTTCTTGTGTTAATCGTTTTTCCTCCTTTTTGTTTTCTTTCTTCCTCTTTTTAAAAAAAATAAAAATATTCGTGAAAACTTTGTCTCTATTTCCGTCTATCTAAAGCGTTTCTTTTTCTCTCTCTCTCTCTCTCCCTTCTTTGTTTATCTTTCTCTCTCTCTCTCTCTCTCTCTCTCTCTCTCTCTCCCTTCTTTGTTTATCTTTCTTTTCTCTCTCTCACTTAATCTTTTTCTTTCTTTATTCTTAATATTTCCTCCTCTTTTTTGTTTTCTTTCCCCCTCTCTCTCTCTCTCACTTTGTTTTTCTTTCCTCTTTCTCTCACTTCGTCGTCTTTCCCCCTCTATCTCTCACACACTTTGTCGTCTTTATCCCCCTCTCTCTCTCTCTCTCTCTTTCGCTTCGTCTTCTTTCCTCTCTCTCTCTCTCTCACTGCCGTCTCCTTTCCTCTCTTTCTCTCTTTCTTTGTCGTCTTTCCTCTCTCTCTCTCTCTCTCTCACACACACACTTTGTCTTATTTCCTCTCTCTCTCTCTCTCTCTCTCTCACACACACACCGTCTTTTTTCCTGTTTCTCTCTCTCACACTTTATCGTCTTTCTCTCTGTCTGTCTGTCTGTCTGTCTCTCTCTCACTTCGTCTTCTTTCCTCTCTGTCTGTTTGTCTGTCTGTCTGTCTGTCTCTCTCTCTTTCTTCGTCTTCTTTCCTGTCTCTCTCTGCGTTTTCTTTCCCCCCTCTCTCTCTCTCGCACTGCGTCTTCTTTCCTCTCTCTCACACACTTTGTCTTCTTCCCTCTTTCTTTCTCTTTGTTTTTCCCCCCTCTCTCTCTCCCTCTCTCTCTCTCTCTCTCTCACTCTAACTTGATATCTCTCCCTC